>CAUYLG010068716.1:0-117804 GCA_963573385.1 Cacajao melanocephalus | reverse complement strand
AAGCAAGTCACCTACTGGGCACTATTTTAACTGCTTTACCTGCTGCATCTCATTTACCCTCACAATCAAACTCTGTGGTTGATACTGCTGTTATCCTCATTTTATAGCTGAGATTATTCCCATGTTGCTAATTTTTTTTTTAGGACAGAGTCCTATTCTGTTGCCCAGGCTGGAGTGCAGTGGCACGATCTTGGCTCACTGCAACCTCCGGCTCCTGGGTTCAAGCGATTCTCCTGTCTCAGCCTCCCAAGTAGCTGGGATTGCAAGAACTCACCACCATGCCCAGCTAATTTTTTTGTATTTTTAGTAGATATGGGGTTTCACCATGTTGACCAGAGTGGTCTCAAACTCCTGACCTGGTCATTCACCCACCTTAGCCTCCCAAAGTGCCAGGATTGCAGGTGTGAGCCACCATGCCTGGCCAATAGTTAATTTACACAGAGGATTCAGCTATTCAGTGGTACAGATTTAAACTGAGGCAGTCAGACTCCACAGATCTTGCTAATAAATAGACATTCTTGTGTGATATAAGATGTTTTGGTCAAGTGACTTTTTGGGGCTTTAGAAGGCTGAATATTTATGTAAGGAGAGTAACAGTGGTAAATATATTTTGGTCTCTTTAGATTTCTTCACAAGAATATGGAAAGGAAGTGGACCTCTACGCTTTGGGACTAATTTTTGCCGAACTTCTTCATGTATGTGCCACTGCTTTGGAAACATCAAAGGTAAAATGATCTCAAAGACAGAATTAAACAAGAAAAAGTATTGACTACTATCTTCAAAGTGCTGCTGCAGATGGTTCTTGCTCTCACATGAGGATAGGTTTAAGCGTATTAATATCTGTCTGCAAATGAAATATGAATTTTCTGTCTTTCAAGGTTTGGCAAAGAAAGACCTAAAACTTTGTTAAAGAGCAAAAACTTTGGTCTTCCCTGGAAGGTGGTACATCTTGTAAGACTCATAAGACTTGATTCAGTCAGTAAAATTTTATTGATTAACTGCTTTGTGTAAGACACTGTACTAAGTGCTATAAGGGTTGCAGAAATTAGCAAGCTTTGGCCAGGCACGGTAACTCACGCCTGTAATCCCAACACCTTGGGAGACCAAGACGGGCGGATCACTTGAAATCAGGTGTTTGAGACCAGCCTAGCCAACATGGTGAAACCCCATCTTTACTAAAAATACAAAAATTAGCTGGGTGTGGTGGCATGCACCTGTAGTCCCAGCTACTCGGGAGGCTAAGGCATGAGAATGGCTTGAACCCGGGAGGTGGAAGTTGCAGTGGCCTGGGTGACAGAGTGACGTTCTTTCTAAAAAAAAGCTTGTTCTTAAGGAGCTTATTTTCTAAAAGAGAAGATAATATAAGAAAATGCCATAAGCATTTTAGGAGAAGGTATGAAGTCTGTGGAAGCAGCCGGGAGGGACATCTTTCCAGCTGTAGGAACTTAGGTTTCACGGAGACACTAAGCTGGGCTCTGAAGGATCTGTTGGATTCTAATAGTCCAAAACAGAAAAGGTGATTCCAGCCTGGAGGCAGTAATGTACAGAGTGTATTTGGGAACAGCAGGCAGTGTAAGTGTAAGTTGTATTGGAGTATGTAAGTTACAAGGAAGCAGTGGTTGTTGAGAATAGAAAGATAGGTTAGGCTAATTTGAGCTAAAAATGTGGACTTTCTTGCTTAGGCAGTGGGGAGCCCACTAAAGACGGTAGGCAACTGGATATCCTACTTCTTTTTTTTTTTTTGCCCAGGCTGGAGTGCAATGGCACAATCTTGGCTTACTACAACTTCCATCTCCCAGGTTCAAGTGATTCTCCTCCCTCAACCTCCTAGGTAACTGGGATTATAGGCATGTGCCACTGTGCCTGGCTAATTTTTTTGTTTTTAGTAGAGATGGGGTTTCATCATGTTGGTCAGGCTGGTCTTGAACTCCCAACCTCAGGTGATCTGCCCACCTCAGCCTCCCAAAGTGCTGGGATTACAAGTGTGAGCCACGGTGCCCAGCTGGATATCCTACTCTTAAACTCAGGAAAGGGAACTTTCCTGAAGTCAATAATCTTATCCTCTATAAAACAGTTAGAACCTACCTATCACATAGGGTTCCATAATGCATGAAGGGAGATCATGAAGATGATTCACTTAACACTTCACGTCATACTGCAAGGATGGTTATTAGAGTGGGGGTAGGGTGTTTGTATTAGAGCATAAGGTAGGGTGGGAGAGAGGGAATCCTGCTTGCTTCTTGGCTAAAGAGACTTTCCCAAAAATCTGGAAATATCCTACATTTCAGGTATCCCCAGCCTTTAATTCTGTTTGTTTTTCCTCCCAAGTAAATAATTTCCTAATATATACCTATCATTTTTTTTTTCAGTTTTTCAGTGACCTACGGGGTGGCATCGTCTCAGATATGTTTGATAAACGAGAAGTAAGCACTTGAAAATCATCATAATTTTATTTATTTCAGTGTTTTATTTCTTACTATTGACTCTCACTGTCATTACAGAAAACTCTTCTACGGAAATTACTCTCAAAGAAACCTGAGGAACGACCTAACACATCTGAAATACTAAGCACCTTGACTATGTGGAAGAAAAATCCAGAGAAAAAGGAACGAAACACATGTTAGAGCCTTTCTGAGATACAAGATACTTCCGCTTCTGATTTGCAATTTTCCTTGAATTATCTAAAATCTGCTAGGAAATATCAATAGATATTTACCTTTTATTTTAATTTTTCACCTTAATTTTTTACTGTATTTGCAGAAAGGTTTTCTTCTTTTCACTTCAGAAACAGTCTTACATTTTACTTTTTCATAAGAAATTATAACATTGTTCTCTGCCTCACATAGCTTACAAGGCAGTTGGAGAAATATGGTACCCATAACAAAAAATAAGTGATGTACAACCCCTTTATCTAGTAAAGTTGAATCCGTGTATATCCACAAAGCTATCAGTTCTATTCCTACATACATGCTTATAAGAATGTCCATAAAACCCTATTTATAATAGCCAAAAGAACACCTAACAACCATAATGCCCATCAAAAGAAGAGTGTATTTAAAAAATTGTATTCACACACAGGATTACTGTATAGTATTGAAAACAACTGAATTACAGCCAAATGTAACATAACACAAAACATCTCTCAGGAACGTAATGTTAAACGAATGAAGCAGGTTTTCAGAAAATATATCCAGAATAATTCCATTTATATAAAGGTCCAGAGGATGCAAAACTAAATCATTTTGTATAGGAAACCAAACAAATGTGATAAGACAACAAAGGAAAGGAAGGGAATGAGAAATATTAAATTCTGGATGATGGTTATCTTTGAGGGAGGGGAATGATGTGATTGGGAAGGGGTCTTTCAAAGGTAATGGTAACTTCCTTAAACTGGATGGTAGGTCTATTAGCGTTTGCTGCATAGTTATACATTTTATCTTAAATGTATTTTGTATCTATTATAATAACTGCTTTAAAGACAACTGTCCTGTAAGGCAGTAGCTACGAACAGAAAATAGTCCGTCGGGAGGGGTGAGATCACTTTCTACTGAGGACAGGGCTAGAAGTGACAGCCCAGTGGGCCTTCCACGTATATGTGAGGGTGTTAGATGAGTAGAGAGGATACCATCCGGGAAGTCTGGACAAGGGGACTGGCATGAGTTCTGGAGCAGGTGTATCTGAGGACCATGGGGTATGCTAGTTTGTTGTCCTGAATTGCTGTAGAGAGTGCTGAAAGATAATTTGGATTGCATCTTAGAAGACCTTGAGGGTTAATTTTAACTTTAGAGCAATTGTTTTCATTTGTTTTATATTGCTTTAAATGGATAGTTGAGGCTGGATAATTTATAAGGGAAAGAGGTTTCTATAATTTACAGTTCTGCAGGCTGTATGAGAAGCATGGCACCAGCATCTACTTCTGCTCAGGCTGCTTCCACTCATGGTGAAAGGTGAAAGGGAGTCAGATGTGCAGAGGTCACATGGCAAGAGAGGAAGAAGAGATCGACGGAGAAGGTGCCAGCCTCTTTTTTTTAATAACCTGCTCTTGAGGAAACTAATAGATTGAGAACTCCTTGCTTCCCCTCCCTGGTACACCCCACCCCTAGGCATGGCATTAATCTATTCATGAGGGATCTTCCCTCATGACCCAAACACCTCCCATCAGGCCCTACCTCCAACATTGGGATCAAATTTCAACATGAGGTTTTTTTTATTTTTAATTGTACTTTGGGTTCTGGGGTACATGTGCACATCCTGCATCCTGTAGGATTGTTGCATAGGTATATACATGCCATGGTGGTTTGCTGTCTCCATCCCCCCACCTCCCCCTGCCTTGCCTACATCAGGCATTTCACCCAGTGTTATCCCTCCCCATCTTCCCCACCCCCCCACTGCCCCTCTGCTCCCCTCCCCCACCTCACCTGGCCCAGTGAGTAAGTGTTGTTCTCTTCCCTGTGCTCAATTGTTCTCATTGTTTATCACCCATCTATGAGTGAAAACATGCGGTGTTTGGTTTTCTGTTCTTGTGTCAGTTTGCTGAGAATGATGGTTTCCATCTGTCTCTACAAAGGACACGAACTCGTCATTTTTTATGGCTGCATAGTATTCCATGGTGTGTATGTGCCACATTTCCTTTGTCCAGTCTATCATTGATGGGTTTTTGGGTTGGTTCTAGATCTTTGCTATCGTAAACAGTGCCGCAACGAACATACGTGTGCATGCGTCTTTATAATAGAACGATTTATAATCCTTTGGATACATACCCAGTAATGGGATTGCCAAGTCAAATGGAATTTCTATTTCTAGATCCTTGAGGAATTGCCACACTGTCTTCCATAATGGTTCAACTAATTTACACTCCCACCAACAGTGTAAAAGTGTTCCTATTTCTCCATACTGTCTCCAGCATCTGTTGTCTCCAGATTTTTTAATGATTGCCATTCTAACTCGCATGAGATGGTATCTCAATGTAGTTTTGATTTGCATTTCTCTAATGACCAATGATGGTGAGCATTTTTTCATATGTTTGTTGGCCACATATATGTCTTCTTTTGAAAAGTGTCTGTTCATATCCTTTGCCCACTTTTGAATGGGTTGGTTTGTTTGTTTCTTGTAAATCTGCTTTAGTTCTTTGTAGATTCTGGATATAAGTCCTTTGTCAGATGGGTAGATTGCAAAAATTTTTTTTCCCATTCTGTTGGTTGCTGGTTCTCTCTAATGATGGTTTCTTTTGCTGTGCAGAAGCTCTTAAGTTTAATGAGATCCTATTTGTCTATTTTGGCTTTTGTTGCCATTGCTTTTCGTGTTTTAGTCATGAAGTCCTTGTCTGTGCCTATGTTCTGAATGGTGTTGCCTAGGTTTTCTTCTAGGGTTTTGATGGTGTTAGTTCTTATCTCTAAATCTTTAATCCATCTGGAGTTAATTTTTGAGGAGGGTGTAAGGAAGAGGTCCAGTTTCAGCCTCCTGTATTTGGCTAGCCAGTTTTGCCAACACGATTTATTAAACAGGAAATCCTTTCCCCATTGCTTGTTTTTGTCCAGTTTGTCAAAGATCAGATGGTTGTAGATGTGTGGCACTGAGGTTTTAGGGGATAAACATCCAAACTGTAGCAGCAACCAGCTACCATTCTAAAAGTACTGTGTGATTTTAGAATTTTTGAAAAGGGCCAAATTTAGGTTAAGTGAAAATACAGTAAGAGAAAATGCTTTTATAAAGGCTTTAAAAAGTGCTCAGAAAAAGCAGCCAATACATTTTTCAGGTAACGTTCATCAATAGATGCTAAAACTATTGGATGAAAAGTGGTTGTGGAATAGGATCTTCACAAGAATTTAAATATAATCCTACAGAAGATATGTCAGTTATACAGAGGAAAATGTACCTTTACAGTGGTCACCACAATAACCAAGTGATTCAATTTAGTATCACCCAAGGTGGAACACTGTAACATTATGCCCCTCCTGATGTAATTTAAGAATTTTACCTAGTTTTCTTGCATAAAGTGTTAAACTGGAATTTAATCATGAGAAAATTACTAGACAAATCCTGAATGTATTCATCGTATAAGATGATTGATTTGGGCTTCTCGAAAAGTCAGTGTCATGAAAAAAAAAAAAGAGAGACTTGTGAGATATAATGACCAAATCGAATGCTTGAATCTTTATTGTATCCTGGATATTTAAAAAGACAAAAGCTGGACACAGTAGCTCATGCTCGTTATCCAAGCATTTTGGGAGGTCAAAATGGGAGGATGGCTTGAGCACAGGATTTTGAGACTAGCCTGGGCAACATAGTGAGTCTTCATCTCTACAAAAAATCAGAAAATTAGCTGGGCATGGTAGTGTGCATCTGTGGTCCCAGCTACTTGGGAGGGTGAGGTGGGAGGATCACTTGAGCCTAGGAGGTCAAGGCTGCAGTGAGCCATGATCATGCCACAGCATTCCAGCCTGGGTGACAGAGTGAGACCCTATCTAAAAAAAAAGGCAAAACAAAACAAAACAAAACAAAAAAAACCCAGCAAACAGCTATAAAGACTTGGGACAATTGAGAACATTTGAATATAGACTGCATATTAGATAACAATGTCAAATAACTGTTTTCTCAGGTGTGATAATAGTATATGCAGAATATGTTTTTATTTTTTATGTTTTTGAGACGGAGTCTCACTCTGTCACCCAGGCTGGAGTTCAGTGGCACGATCTTGGCTCACTGCAACCTCTGCCTCTGGGGTTCAAATGATTCTCCTGCCTCACCTTCCCTAGTAGCTGAGATTACAGGCGTCTGCCACCTCGCCTGGCTGATTTTTTGTATTTTTAGTAGAGACAGGGTTTCACCATCTTGACCCAGCTGGTTTTGAACTCTTGACCTGAGGTGATCCATCCGCCTTGGCCTCCCAAAGTGCTGGGATTACAGGTGTGAGCCACTGCACCTGGTCAAAAATGTTTTATTTTTAGGCAATACGTGCAAAAATATTGAGAGGCCAAGTGTGTCATGATGTTTGTAACTTTCAATGTTCAGCAAAAATCAACGTGGAGAGAGAAAGAGGGTACGGAACAATTGGTAAATCTAGTTGACAATATATAGGTGTTTGTTGTTGTATTCTTTGAAGTTTTCTGTAGGTTTGAAAATGTTCTGGGTGGAGAGAAGTCTTTTTTAAAAAAACAATATCTGGGGCTGGGCGCAGTGGCTCATGCCTGTAATGCAAGCACTTTGGAGGCCAAGGCGGGCGGATCACCTGAGGTCAGGAGTTCAAGACCAGCCTGACCAACATGGTGAAACCCCGTCTTAAAATAAGGAAATAAATAAAATAAAATAAAATAAAATAAAACAATATCTGGTTTTGATTAATGAGGCTATATTCAAAAGAAACACTAAATGAGGTGGCCAATTAGTGAGAATGTAGCCTTATCTTTACCTGACCTCATTTTAATATTCTTTCTTTGGCTGGGTGTCGCTTGGTGGCTCATGACTGCAACCTCAGCACTTTGGGAGGCCAAGGCGGGTGGATCACCTGAGATCAGGAGTTCGAGACCAGCCTGGCCAACATGGTGAAACCCCATCTCTATAAAAATACAAAAATTAGCTGGGCATGGTGGCAGGCACCCGAAATCACAGCTACTCAGGAGGCCAAGGCAGGAGAATTGCTTAAACCCAGGAGGCGGAGTTTGCAGTGAGCCAAGATCATGCCACTGCACTCCAGCCTGGGTGACAAGAGTGAAACTCAGTCTCAAAAAAAAAAAAAGAGATATATATATTTCTACTCTTATGAAATGAATATAGCATTTCTTAGCAAATTGTATTTATTTGTGAGTATATATTTTCTTGGCCTCAAAAATAAAGTAAAAAGTATCCTCTTACTCAGAGGAGGACAGGGACAAGAGCCTGGGACCTTATTTGCTAATTAAAATGCATATATACACACACACATACACAGAAATTTTGAGAACCGTTTTAATATAGTTGCCTCACTAGAAACATACCTTTTAGGGAATTTTTATCACTAAACCACATATTATTTAAATATGTACATGTTTACATAAATACATACATAAAATACACATGCATATTTAACACTTACATTAAATATATTCAATGTATAAACATATGCACATAATATATGCATATATATGTGTGGGTATGTGATATGTGTGCATGTGTGTATATGGCCAGCTATATAATTTGTGAGACTGAGGGCAAAATGAAACTGTAGGGCCCCCGTTCAAAAATTAGGTGTGGGGTGCTTCTAAGCACGGACTTGTGCAACTGTACAGGTTGCATGTCCATGAAGCCATCCTGTGTGTGTGCGTATGTGTGTGAATATATATGTATTTTATAGAATACATATATATGCATGTGTGTATCTGAGAAGAAATATTTAGAACAGTACATACAAGCTTTTCCAGGTCTCTACTACCTGTTAACTAACTAGAGACAACTCAGAACATCCATTTCCCACTGACTGTTCACCATAATTTGAGATTCTTGGTGTGTTAATATTTCATTATGGAATATTAAATAATTTCAATATTATACTTAAATTTTTTTATGTTCAAACATATACAAAAATAGAATGAAACGCTACCCATCACCCAGCTTCAACAAATATCAATACTTTACCTTTCTTAATACATCTAACCCCTTACTTTTTGTTTCTTTTGGTGAAGTATTTAATTGTAATTTTTTTTTTTAAGAGACAAGATCTTACTCTGTCACCCAGGCCAGAATACAGTGGCACGATCACAGCTTATTGTAACCTCAAACTCCTAGGCTCAAGTGATCCTCCTGCCTCAGCTGCTTGAGTAACTGGGACTACACGCATACACCAACACAACCAACTAATTTTTTAAATTTTTTGTAGAGGTAGGGTCTTGCTATGTTTCCCAGGCTGGTCTCAAACTCCTGGCCTTGAGTGATTCTCCCACCTTGGTCTTCCAAAGTGCTGGGATTACAGTGTGCACCATACTGGGATATTTTAATCTCAGGTGTTAATGATTTTACTTATAAGTACTTTAAAATGTATCACTAGCAGATAAAGTCTTTAAATTTAACACAACTACAGCATCATTGTCATGCTCAAAAAATTCAGGATTTCCTTAATTATCATGTAATAGTCTGTATTGTTTCTATCTCAAAAATACCCTTTTCTTGGTTGTTAAAATTAAGATCCAACATTGCATTTGGCTGATGTGCCTCATTTACTCTGTAACATTTACAGCTGTGTTTTAGTTCTTCTTGGCTTTTATTTGTCCTGTGGCATTTCCTCCATTCAGGATTTGACTGATGGTATCCCCATAGTGTCCAGTTAGACCTAGAAGCTCATTTGATCCTGGTTCGTCTATTTTCCCCCAAGAATACTCCATAGGTGATGCTATATACTTTCTCTTGCATCATTTCAGGAGGAACATGACGTCTGATTGTTCCACTTTCAGTGATTTTAATACTCATCAGTGGGTTCTGGTGGTACCACCCACTACAAAGCTTTTCATCAATCTTTCACCTGATGTTTTAGCAGCTATTGATGATTGTTGCCTGGATCCATTATTTCATTTTAGGGGTCGTAAAATAATGATTTTCTGGTGCTATCAAACCTCTTGCATTTATCATCTATGATTCTTCATAAGGAACTTTCTCTAAACTTGAATGGGAAAGATGGGATAAATATTTATTGATTTTTAGAGTGGGGTAGTGCCCTAGCAACCTCCAAAGTTGACAAATGAGTATTTCTTTAAAGCAAGGTATGGCCCAACCAGTACTTTGAAACAGCATGTTTAGAATGGAGCAGGAAGAAACTGTATTTGAAAGCTCAAAAGCTGAAAGACTAAGATGGCCTGAACAATAAGAGGACAGAACCAAGAGAAGTTGGCAACTAATTGGATGTGGGGATTAAGGAAAGGTAAGCATCAGAGATTACCTCCAAGTTTGTTAGAAGGTGAGCAGCAGGATTCTGATGCCATTAAAGTAAATGCAGGTCTCAGTCAGATGAACCCCAAGAGCCACATGTATTTGAGGGGTACTTTGTCTCACACCTTTACCTGTTACATGGTTTTTAGTAATTTATAATTTAAGCCAGTAGTGGAGACACTGTACATCTATCAACATGGTGAGGTAGAGCACGTTTGGGAGGGAAGACATTAAATCCCATTTTGTGATTGTGAGCTTGAGGTGCTGCCAGAACATTCCACTCAAGATAGGAGACTGAAGGAAATGCAGGATAGAAGGATTTCCATTTACATGTTGACTGTGTGTCTCTAAATGGCCATCCAGGCCTCAATGTCTGCTGTTCATCTGTGATTATGACCTATCCAAATCCTACATTTCTTAAAAGTGGTCACAGATGAAGGGGTCACAGATGAAGGGATCACAGTTGATAGATGTATGGTGACATTATTGGCTTAATTTCTAAATAACTAGAAACTGTGTAATAGGTAAAACGGTGAGGCAAATAAAATGCTTCTCAAATATGTGTGGCTCTGATGGGGTTTAATTTCTTATGGCTGCTGTAACTAACAAATCACCACAAACTTGGTGGCTTAAAACAACACACATTTATTCTTTCACTGTTCCAGAGTCCAAAAGTCTAAACTGAGATTCAGTGGGCTGCAGTTAGTTCACTGGACAGGGCCGTGCTTCTCTGGAGGCTTCTGTGATGCATCCTATATTTAGTGTTTCCTGAGTCAGCCCCACCCATGCAGGTCTGCAGTGTTACCTAAACAGACTTTTACACTTACTGGCTGTCTCCTGTGGTTTCTACCTAAAATTCTCTTCAATTATTTTTTAATAACAGCTTTATTGAGATGCAATTCACATACCATACAATTCACCTATACAGTATACAATTCAGTAGTGTTTAGCATATTCAGAGTTGTGCAACCATCATTTTTCTCACTCCCAAAAGAAACCCTAAACCTATTCGTATTTACTCCATTTTCCCACAACTCTAGGTAACCACTAATCTACTCTCTCTCTAGATTTGCCCATGCTAGACATTTCGCATAAATAAAATCATACCTGCGGTCTTTTTCACTGAGTATAATGTTTTCAAGGTGCATCCCCGCTGTGGCATGAATTAGTATCTCATTCCTTCTTATTGCCAAATAATATTCTATCATATGGATATGTCACATTTTATGGATTCATTCATCAGCTGATGGACATTTGGGTTGTTTCTACTTTTTGGCTATTACGAATAATGCTGCCATGAATTTTGTGTACAAATCTTATGTGGACATGTTTCATTTCTCTAGGAGAATTGCTGGATCATATGGTAACTCTTTCCTCATAACTTTGAATATCAAAATTATATCTATCTTTCAGAACCCAAATTGTGTTATTTCCAAAGTGTTCAAACATCTCCCACTCAAAATGAATCTTCTTCCTAGTACTCCCATTGTTTAGTATCTAATTGTTCTTACCAGTTTGTCTTAGAGCTCAGTCATTCCTACATAGCAGTTTTCTTCATTATGCTACTAATTTCATTGTACTCTTGAGAGCGGGGACAAGCTCTCTTACTCTTGTATACCACCACAAAGCAGTGAGTACACTGTCGTGAAGAAAGCAGGAACTCTATATGTACTTTTGAAATGGCAGGGAATGAAAAGTTAAGAATTTTGTATGCTGGATCCTATAAAATGTGTCTAATAAATAGTAATGTTATCAACAATTAAATGTTTAGCAAATAACACCTGAAGTAAATGTTTGTTAGACAAACGAATTTGGTATGTTTTTGTATTTATTTTTACTTTCAGAAACTACCGTATTTTGGATTTTTAATTAATAAGACATTTTAGAATTTCTAGATAGGGCTTTGAAAATAAACATAGCATAATATACAGAAAAGTAAATGGCAACATGGCACTAAATTTTACATTGTTTTACAGTTTCAAATTTCATATGAATGTTCTAAAACAAATTTTAAAATTCTTTTCAATGTTTTGGTTCCCTCAGTGTTCATTATTGCCTATTTATAAAGTCATTAAAGGCCTAAAAATAAGTTTTTATTCATATTGAAAGCCTGATTTTTTTCCTTAAGATGAGGGTCTCTCACTATGTTGCCCAGGCTGGTCTCAAACTCCTGGGTTCAAGGGATTCCCAACCTCACCCTGAGTAGCTGGGACCATAGGCATGCACCACCGCACCTGGCTGAAAGCCTGTATTTTTATCCTTGGATAGACAAGAACAGAGGGATATCTCCCACACTCTAAGCTGGTCTAGTTCTAGTCCTAGGCCTGTAAATGTAGACCACAATCCTGGTGAAGTCATGGGTTCCATCAGTGTTATTCTGGCATTGTCAGCCTAATTGTCATCAACATATTTAAAATATTTTAGGCCACAGAACAGGTGTGGGTTGTCCCCATAGTAAGAGTAGAAAGGGAAGCCAGTTCCTATCTAACTCCATTCCATCTGAAATTATCCATTTGGCTTTGGAATTTGACTGAATGTTGGTATGTTGGCTGAAATGACACCAAAGTATTGCAAGGGTAAAATGTGCTCCTCTGTTTTATTAGTAGCTACAAATATAATATATATACACACACACACACACACACACACACATATATTATGTGTGTATATATATATACACACACACATATATGTATTTATTTTGTGTGTGTGTGTGTATATATATATATATTTTTTGTTTGTTTGTTTGAGACAGGGTCTTGCTCTGTCACCCAGGCTGGAGTGCAGCAGCACGATCTCAGCTCACTGCAACCTCTGCCTCCCAGGTTCAAACAAATCTCATGCCACAGCCTTCTGAGTAGCTGGGATTACAGGCATGTGCCACCACACCCAGCTAATTTTTGTACTTTTAGTAGTGATGGGGTTTTACTACGTTGGCCAGGCTCGAACTCCTGGCTTCAAGTGATCTGCCTGCCTTGGCCTCCTAAAGTGCTGGAATTTACAGGTGTGAGCCACTGCACTTGGCCACATTTTATAATTTATTTTTTTAAACAAAAAAGTAAATATTAACCAACAGCATCCAACCATATAAACTATTATATGTATGTGTGTGTGTGTGTGTATACACATTCATAAAAATAATGGTTCTCTGGATGAAGCACTGAGGCCCAGAAGTTAACTGGATTAGTGGTTCAAGCTAGGCTGCATTTTAGAATCAAGGGCAGTAATGCCCAAGTCACAGTGACCAATGGCATCAGAATCTCTTGGGGTGGGATCCTTTTATTAATTATTATTTTGTAAAGTTCCCCAAGTTAAACTTGAAAAGTGGATTGGCTCATATTGGGTCAGAGATTCATACAAACTGTACTACTGATTATCTTACCCTAGCAAGTATAGGTTAGTTTTTGTGATTTTCCTATGTATGCTGTTTCTAATAAAAGAGGAGGTTGATCTCGTGCTCAATGCAACTAAAAGGTGAGCTATAAAAATCACACAGGTGATCACAACTCTATCCAAAGAACAGTGGTGCTCCATACTTAACCTCAGCACTAGTTCTTATCCTTAGGTGCTTATCACTCATTCCCGGGACTTCAAAATAAATAATAGATGATATAGGTATCCAGGAAACTACCTTAGACTAGATAAATCAAAATCAATCACTAGGAAAGACACCTGAGCATATGAACTTTCAAAAAGGTTCATCATTCTGATGCCTCACCCTGGATGGAGCTCTCTCATATTATGCCGCATGGTATGTCCTTAGCTGTATTCAGTAAAAGTATAGGGAAGCAGATTCCAGTTTAAGAGAAAACCATGAAAATAATTTAGAGCTACCCAGTAATGGAATAGTTTTAAAGCAGTGAGCTCTGTGGCTGGAAGAATAAAAGCAAAGGTTGAATTATCACCTGCTGGGAATGGTTATCAAGGGGTTTCTAAATTCAGTAAGTATTTGGATCATACGATATTTGAGTTTCCTCACAATTCTTAAGTAAGTTTCTATAGCCAAAACTTCAACAGATTACATATAATGGATATAGATGTTGTCATGAAAGCTCATTGTTTTACCAGAAATTATCACAGTTATTTTGTCTGTAAAATGGATTAGAATTTAGTAGTACTGATGGAACACTGCCTCTGACATCAGTCTTATTCAGGGGAATACTTTTCCCCTCCTCTTCATGCTTGGATAGAGGGAACTTCTCTTTGCTCCTTCAAAGTAAAAAGTGTAAGAAAAAGCTCTCTGAACCCTCATTCATTGCTTCCCAAGAGAGAACTGTCTTATCCTATGGGAGATACTAGAAGGAACTGAGCATGTGTGGTCCAGCCCGATGGTTTCCCTGACCTTGAAAGCTAACTGGTCTCAGAATGCAAAGATGGGCTCTGCCCCAACAAGGCAGAGGCCCACCATTCTCTCCAATCAGGGAGAAATATTAGTGTCTGATTGGAGAAAAAGTCAACCTTCTCTATTTCAGCTTATTCACTGATAAAGTGATATTTTTCTTTTCCTGACTCCCATTTCTTATTTCTCAATTTGTTCCAAAGTGAAAGGGGAATAAGAGAGTTACCTGTAGGTCCTTAAACCACTCAGGTATCAAAATACAGCAATAAATTGTAACTGTCCATCTCTATGATACTTGTGTTCTGAAATGGCATTGCATTATTTTTTCAAGTCAGTGAACACTCATATTCTAAAGTACAAAAAGAACAAAACATTATATAAAGTCCCTCTTTCTTTACTGGCATAAAAAATGTGGGATTTCTAACTGCTGAACTGTCTATCCCTAGGAAATAACAACATTTTTCAAGTTTCCACTTTATTGGAAATGATCTTAGTCATGATCCGCAGAAGTTGGTCCTGGACAATTTGAAGACAGGTCTTCTTTATCTGTAAGTTATGTGAGGGAAATCAAAGATTAATACAACTTCTAGAGTAAACTATTCTAGAACATTATTTCACTATAACATGCATTTTTTGATCTGCTGTGTTTGCTACTTATTCTGCTAAACAAACCAGAAAAGATAAAAACAACAATAACCAAGAATTCTTCACTCTCAAGTACAAAGTTCTTAAATACAAGTTAGCAAAGGTAGTTGGGCAAATGTGTTTGAAGGAGAAACACCTGGCTCTGTAAGACACCTGGTAAGTGTAAACCATCTCTATTCTTACAATGAGAAAAAAAAGGGATGGATTTCAATATATCTGATTTGTGGTTTAGGGGTAATATTCTATCTAACTATATAAAAATTAGCTCTAAAAATTTAATATATTTCAAATATCTGTAGCCAAAGAAAGAAAATTTAAAAATAAAGCACAAAAGATTCATTATCCTCAGGTTATTCTAAAATTGTTTCTTTTGAAACAAAACACTGAAAAATTCCCTTTCACACATTCAGTTTCTGAAAAGTTAAATGCAATTTTAATAAAGCCTCAATTATATCGATAGCCACTATTTAAGACATTGGTCCCACATTGTCATTTGAATGGAATAAGAAATTTCTGGCTGGCTGGCTGTGGTGGCTCACACTTGTAATCCAAGCACCTTGGGGGGCCGAGATGGGTGGATCATCTGAGCTCAGGAGTTCAAGACCAGCCTGACCAACATGGTAAAACCCCGTCTCTACTAAAAATGCATAGCTGAGCATGGTGGCACATGCCTATAATCCCAGCTACTTAGGAGGCTGAGGCAAGAGAATCACTTGAACCCGGGAGACTGAGGTTGCAATGAGCCAAGATTGCACCATTGCACTCCAACCTGGACAACAAAAGGGAAATTCCATCTCCAAAAAAAAAAAAAAGAAAGAAATTTCCAGCCAGGTGTGGTGGCTCATGCCTGTAATCCCAGCACTTTGGGAGGCTGAGGTAGGCAGATCACCTGAGGTTGTGAGTTCGAGACAAGCTGACCAACATGGAGAAATCCCCGTCTCTACTAAAAATACAGAATTAGCCAGGTGTGGTGGTGCATGCCTGTAAACCCAGCTACTCGGGAGGCTGAGGCAGGAGAATTGCTTGAACCTGAGAGGCAGTGGTTGCAGATTGCACTCCAGCCTAGGCAACACAGCAAGACTCTGCCTCAAAAAAAAAAAAAAAAAAAATTTCCATTGTTGCTGGGAAATGACTTTAACTACAAATCGGAGAGCATTCATATTCAGTATTTTTTAGAAGTATAGAAGCATTTTCTTACCTTCATAGGCTGTTCCACACCAAATACAATACAGATGTTCTTCTCTTAAATAACTAGTCAATATTTGTAATTTTTCCAGTACCTACATATAGGATACAAGCACATTAATACTTTACATTGAACAGAACCTTGGTTTTCTGGCTCTTAGATCATGCTGAATTAGCCCAAAGCTGCTATCCTCTGGAATAGTTATTAGAAATGTCAAGGGCAGAAGTGATATATTCGAATGTGTTCCAGTTCACTAGCCACCCTGAGATTTTCACGATTCTGCCAGACACAATAAAGACTACTTGTTAACATTGAGAAAATAGTTTTTGGGTGGCCTTATTATAATCAGCATCCTTTAAAGGCCTTTTCTACTTTCAAGGCATCTACCTCTCCCAGATAAGGTGAAAGTGAATATTGCCTCCTTTTGCCATAAAAGTTCTCATCAATGGTCTCCCAATTAAGTGGAATATAGGTTTTTCAAATTGTTAATGTTTTCTACAAAATTATTATACTCAAGTAACCACAGATCTGTATCTTCCTTTCTTAAATAATCTCCATTTCCTTTTTTTTTTTTGAGACAGGGTCTCACTCTATCACCTAGGTTGGAGGGCAGTGGCTTGATCTCAGCTTGCAACCTCTGCCTCCCAGGCTCAAGTGATCCTCCTGCCTCAGCCTCCCAAGTAGCTGGGATTACTGGATGCCTGCCATCATGCCTGGCTAATTTTGGTATTTTTAATAGAGACTAAAATACACCACCACATTGGCCAGGCTGGTCTTGAATTCCTGGCCTCAAGTGATCCACAGGCCTTGGTCTCCCAAAGTATTGGGATTATAAGAAGTGTGAGCCACCGCGCCCGGCCTCCAGTTCCTTTTGATTGTGTTTCTTTTTGTTGTTTATGAGCAAGAAAGAAAAGTACCTATTAGAATCACTTGTAGAAGTTTCGCAGGAAATAAAGTATAAATTAAAATAATTTACATTTGTTGCTAATTCATCAACCAAACAAGCTGAGATGAGAGGACAAATGGAAGCTAAAGGGAAAATTTATATGTAAGTTTTGATTTGTGGTTAATAAAATAATCCTGCAATGCAGTACCTCTCAACCAGGGGTTATTTTTTGCGCTCAGGGGACATTTAGAAAGTTTTCGTTGTCATAAGCAAAAGTGCAATAGGTATCTGGTGGGCAGAGGCCAGAGATGCTGCTAAACATCTTACAATGCACAGAAGAGCTCCCCACAACAACAGATTACCACAGCTCAAAGTGTTAATGGTGCCAAGGCTGAGACACCCTATGAAGGAAATGGTGCCAAAGCATACACTTAAATCTTCACTCTTATATTCATCTTCATCCTCTTCTTTTTCTTCTTCATCTTCTTCAGTCTCCTCTTCAAGCCTCAACCAGTACCATGCTTCCCTGGGAACCTGAATATTCTGAAAATACAGTTATTGTCAATTAAACATGATAAATATAAGAGCATGACAAATATGTTCCTGTCAACATGAATTCATTCTTTCCATACGAATTCGCTGAGTGTGGCTTTAAGAGTAAGAACATTGGCCGGGCATGGTGGCTCACGCCTATAATCCCAGCACTTTTGGAGGCCTAGGCAGGCAGATCATGAGGTCAAGAGATCGAGACCATCCTGGCCAACATGGTGAAACCCACACCATCTCTACTAAAAATACAATAATTAGCTGGGCGTGGTGGCGTGTGTCTGTAGTCCCAGCTACTCAGGAGGCTGAGGCGAGAGAATTGCTTGAACCCAGGAGGCGGTGGTTTGCAGTGAGCCGAGATCACCGCACTGCACACCAGCCTGGTGACAGAGCAAGACTCCGTCTCAAAAAATAAAATAAAAGTAAAAACATTGTACTGTGAACTATGGGGATGCAAAGTCTAATTAGAATTGTTCAATTATCTCTAAGTTCCTCCTGACAGTCTAAGCAGGAAAGATAGGCTATGGGTACAAAATAATACATACATGCTACAAAATCATAAGTGCCATGAAATACATTCAAAGTAAAGTAATATGTAAGAACAGGAAAGTAAGAGACTGCTTCCAGTAATCTATATATAAGGGAAATTTTACAAAGCTTTTTGAGACTTCAAACGAAGTCATTTTAGTTTTATAGTACTTGAACCCCTAAGACAAAAGCAAAGATAGAATTTATTTACTTATTTAATTTATTATTATTTTTTGGTAGAGATGGGGACTTGCTGTATTGTCCAGGCTGGTCACAAACTCCTGGACTCAAGCAATCCTACCGCCTTGTCCTCGCAAAGTGCTGAGATTACAGACATGAGCCACCATGCCCAGGCAGAAATAGAATTTTTTAAAAACCATTCAAATTTGAACTAGATAGCATTCCACCTTGATTTTATTTTTGAGACAGGGTCTCACTCTGTTACGTAGGCTGCAGTGCAGTGGCACAAACATGGTGCAATGCAGCCCTCAACCTTCTGGGCTCAAGTGATTCTCCCACTTCAGCCTCCTGAGTAGCTGGGACTACAGGTGTGTGCCACTACACCCAGGTAATTTTAAAATTTTTTGTAGAGATGGAGTCTTGCCATGTTATCCAGGCTGGTTTTGAACTCCTAGGCTGAAACAATCATCCTGCCTTTGCCTCCCAAAGTGCTAGGATTACGGGCTTAAGCCATCACGCCAGGCCCACCTGATTTTAATAGTTAAGACACATATTAGATACTGAACAGGAACTGAAAATAGGCTATTCTTGTTAATCAAATATTATAAAGAATAGAATTTCTGCACATACTAGTTGTAGTTGATATTCAAATAAGCAGAGAACAATTAAATGTAAAATTTTATTTAAACCATTTTGTTTTACTATAAAACCCAGGGTTTCATTGACAACTCAGGTTACTATAGTAAATAAGTCATTTTTATATCAGTTATCACAGTTCAGAAGTGCACATTACATGAAAGCTTTAATGAGTAGATAAACCAGGCTTGGAGTTCTTAGTTTTTTGGGTGTTTTTAATATAAAAATATATGGGAACTCACAGTGGGTGCTAAAACACCTTACTAAACAGAAAGCTGGTAAAATGCTTACTTTCTGGGCATCCAATTGTTGACAGGCTCGCTGGCTTCTTCTGAGATCTCCTTCTAGCTTCATTTCATCTTGCTTATTTTTAAGTCGCATTCTAATTGAAAGAAAAACTTATACACTAAAGGTCTAGATTCTCTTTAACCATTTTATATGCCCAAGTACCAGAGAACGTACCACAATAAAGGAAATAAAACCAAAATCAGTTAAAAAATACAGCTTTACCGAAACTGTTCTGCAGCTTTTTCTTCAGCTTGGTTTTTCATGTGAATCTTTTTTCTGTAGCTTTCTAATTTTTCCTCTGCTTTCCGTTTTAATGATGCCTCGTGACCAATGCCACTTTTCCCTATTCAAACAGAAAATTCTGATGAGAAGCATACTGACTTTTGCTTCAAAACATGACAATTTATGTACAAATTAAATGCAATTCTCATTTGAGTACTATCACTCACAAATCATTTGAATACACTAATAGGAGAAAATGTTAGGGTTTTTTTTTAAGCCCAAACACATAATCTGATTTTTACGAAGGTTATTAATCTCCTCTTATAAGACAGTAATACTATACACAACTTTTCAAATCTGAAAAATAGTATTAGCTGTTATACTTTTATTTAAATATGATTAATAAAATACATCTTTTTCTCTTGAAATCATCCAATGTATTAAGCAAAACATTTGGTGGATAAATCTGTCACAGAAAACTTTTCTTTTTTTTTTTTTTTTTAACATAGGCTGGTATGCAGTGGCAAAACTATGGTTCACTGTAACCTTGAACTCGTGGGCTTCAGGAATCATCCTGCCTGAGCCTCCTAAGATAGGACTACAGATGCGTGCCACTACACCCGTTTAATTTTAAAAATTTTTTGTAGAAACGAGGTCTTGCTATGTTGCCCAGGCTGGTCTCAAACTCCTGGCTTTAAGCAATCCTTCTGCATCAGCCTCCCAAAACAAAACACTTTTAAGACATTTCAATGGAGAAAAGCAGTATTGCACGTTCAATAGTTATAATGATTTGTCCTTCCCACATTTGTGTGGTTTACATTTTATTTTATACTCATTAAACCTTTTTTTTTTTCTGGTTGAGGAGGCTTAGAAGTTTAACAAAATTTTACCGAGGGCTTCCTATGATAAGAACTGTAACAGTACCATCATTAAAAGAAGTATTTATTGAGCAAATATATGTGGTAGATCTAAGCATACATTATTATTACTGGCAAATACGTTCCAAAATAGTGACATACCTGTTTTGATATTGAGAGGAATCGGTTCAACAATACCACCCGCTAAAAGAGAATGAAATACAAACTACTTTAGAAAATTTTCCTCAAACTACAGGACACTGTAAGTATGCAACTTTACAATGCTCATATATAACCCTCCTGTTTCAATAATATTCAAAACTGAAATCTGAACATCAGTATTCTACGTATAATCGATTACCTCCCTTGTCCTCAAATACCTAGTCTTCACAAAGGCTGACTCACAGCCTCCTATGCCACTTGAAGGTGAAGGTGGAGTTTTAAGAAGGAACAACACTGATATTATTGGGGCAAGAGGGTGACAGCCTTAAGTGAAAGCAAAGCAATTACAATAAAGGAAAGAAAAACTGTTGACAGAAGTTACTATAAATATACAGCCTCTCTATCTTAATAAGCAGTTTCACTTCCTAAAAAGAGAGGTGAGAATTGAGCCTCTCCAACTGGATGGTCACTCAGGTGGCTGCCACAGGTATAGAGCAAGCAGGGAAAGTCTTGCCATCATCCTCAGTGTTGTTTCAATGTCTTTAGCCATTGCAATTCTCAACCCATCACTTATCACTATTCTTTGCTGCTTCCGTTGTAAGCCACATTCATCCAGGTTGTTAGTATCTTCAAGGCTAAGCTGGGTTGATAAGCAGCTCATGGTGGCACACGTGGTATCTAAAATGGATATGGGACTATGAAAGTTCTCCACAAGGCTTGTTAGTATGTAAGGGAGTAAAAAGCCTAAGTTATTTTAATTTCTGTGTACATAAAGATTAAAGCATCAACTTTGGTCCTCATCCATAAGTCACAATTGGGTGGCAAGAAACACCTATTTCCACATGTGACTTACCACTCTTGCCAAGTGCCTGTCCACTTTTGTAGCCCATCTTTTGGAGCAAGGCAAACCCTTTGTTTTCACAGCCTAGTGCATTCTTCAACCCAATGTCACGTCTTTCTTGTTCTTCTTCTTTTAAACTCTTCTGCCTGTTTTTCAAATTAGCTTCCTGTTGCTTTTCTTCTTTTCGACGGGCTTCTCGGATTTTCCTTAGCATTGGCAATCCTGGTCTGATATCTTCTCTGCATAAGGGAAAAGGTCATTTTAGATGAACCCATAAAGTTTTGTCTCCCTCTCTCTCTCTCTCTTTTTGAGATAGTTTCGCTCTTGTTGCCCAGGCTGGAGTGCAATAGCATGATCTCAGCTCACTGCAATCTCCGCCTCCTGTGTTCAACTGATTCTCCTGCCTCAGCCTTCCGAGTAACTGGGATTACAGGTGCCCGCCACTGCGTTCTGGCTACTTTTTGTATTTTTAGTAGAGACGGGGTTTTGCCATGTTGGCCAGACTGGTCTCGAACTCCTGACCCCAAGTGATACACCTGCCTTGGCCTCCCAAAGTACTGGGATTACAGGTGTGAGCCACCATACCCAGCCAAGCTTTTTTTGTAACTCTGTCCCTTACTCACCTGACAACAGTTAATATTTTGACACTACCTTTACGATCATCTTTGTTATTATGATATTAGAGCATAATCAGTGACCTCCAAGAATGGCTGTTTTAGTAGAAATGATGAAGGCTAGTGCCAGATTGTAGGAAAATAAAGCACAAAGATGAAGAAATCAGATATATTAGGTTTAGACTTACTATTTTTCTAGGATGTTGGCAATAATAAAAAACAAAGTTGAACAGTAGCTAGAATAGACAATAAGACGAAATAAAGGAAAAGGAGTAAATTTCCTTGGAAGAAGGCAATAAAAAGGATCAAGGGCAAAAGTAAAATGGTTAGCATTAAAAGGAGGAAGTGGCTCCTAGTATCTTTGTATGGAGACATAGGAGGTATTTCTAGAAAGCAAGAAGACTGACTTTCCAACTTCACATTTAAAATCATTGTCAGTCTGGGCATGGTGGCTCATACCTGTAATCCTAGCACTTTGGGAGGCCAAAGCTGGAGGATCACTTGAGCCCAGGAGTTGGAGACCAGCCTTGGCAACATAGCGAGACCTTGTCTCTACAAATAATAAAAAAGAAGAATTAGCTAGGCATGATGGTGCAGGCCTGCAGTCCCAACTACTTGGGAGGCCGAGATGGGAGAATCTCCTGAGCCTGGAGAGTTTGAGACTGCAGTGAGCTGTGATTGTGCCACGGCATCCAGCCTGGCTGACAGAGTGAGACTCTGCCCCCAAAAAATAAAATAAACTAGAATAAATGTCATTGCTTAATAATCTACATATCTTACACATATCATTACATTGGGTGTGCACATTTACTTACTGGACATTAATGAAGGAATCAGACATATAGTCCTCTTCTTCTGCCATGTTCAACTTCATATGGCTATAGTATCTACAAATAAAGTAATAATTACTTTTTTTTTTTTTAGTTTACCAATATGGAAATAAACATTTCTGTATCTGCAGCCATGAGCTGTCTCTAGAGCTCTACTACACATTCAAGTGCCCTTTGGACATCTTTATCTGTGGATGTTTCAAACTCAACAATCTAAACAACTCATTTCCTTCCCCCTTCCCCAGCCTTCTACAACCCCTGTATTTCCATAATAATGTCATCATTATCTCCTTCTTCCTGACCTCTTATGAACCTCTGTCAAGTCTTCCTCCATAAAACTCCTCACAGACATTTTTTCTTCAGTTTTGACCACTGTTTTAGCTCAGGCACTTTTTTTTTTCTCACCTGAACTATTACAACAGCTTTTTTTTTTTTTAAGATGGGGTTTCACCTTGTTAGCCAGGCTGGTCTCGAACCTCTGACCTCAAGTGATCCACCCACCTCAGCCTCCCAAAGTGATGGGATTACAGGCGTGAGCCACCACACCTGGCCTACAACAGCTTCTTAACCAGCTTCTTAGTTGGTCTCCTTGTCTTTGGCTTCTCCTCTTCCAATCCGTCCTCTGGACCCCATCCAGAGATTTTTTTGTTTATTTGCTCATTTGTTTTTAAATACAAGTCAGGTCAGGTTACTAGCCTGTTTCAAATCCTTCATTAAACCTGACCCTGTAGGCAGTGGGGGACCAGTCACTTCTGCAAAGCATGAGATGTTGTCCTTCATAATCTAACACAATTGTCCCTAAGGATTCATTATTGAAGCCACATGACTTCTCACTGCCCTCTGAACTCAGCACTGACATTTCTTCCCTACAGGCCAAGGCTACCCTCCTTTCAGAAACCTGTCCTGACCACTCCAGGCCTTTCTCTACAATACTTTATGTTCAAGCTGCTCACTTGGAACTTGATATAGTTAACACCTTACTTATATGGAAATATTTTGAGGGACCGTTTCTATCCAAAATAGTTAAAACCATGTAATTATCGGCCCTTAAAGGTTAAAGTAATTATCTAGAAAAGTACTTCTCAAACTTTATTGTGTATACAAATTGCACCGAGATCTTCTTAAAATGCAGAATCTGATTCTGGGGCTGGAACCTGAGGTTCTACATTTCTAACAAGTTCCCAGGCAATGTCAATGTTGCTAGTTCAGTTACTGAAGACAAAAGTGTAGTCACTTGTTGTGGTGCACATATACTGTTTTTTCCTACCTACCATCTTTTTCTTTGGGAACCCAATCCTCTGCCCTTCATGTGGTTCTAGTGGAGGGTGGCAGTATCAGTATCCTATATTCCCTTGGGCAAAAAGATTGTCAATTATAGTACCCAATGTCCAGCAACAGGGGAGGGGATGACCCAACCAGGCAAATAACCATCTCTTTCCTTACATGATACGAATATACAGGTTGTGCAGGAAAGAAGTCCTTCATGGGTGTTTCTGAACTGGGAGTATGTAAAGCTGGGCTGTGGATGGCCATCTTCTTGACCATATGAAGGGAACTTGTCTGAGGAATGAACCCAGATAGAGAAAATGAGCCTAGTTTCCAAGGCTGTGGATTCTTTGATGCTGCAACTAAGCATTCTACCCCATTGCACAGACTAACACATTTCCGCATTACTTAAGCTTGCTTAAATAGGGGTTCTGCCAACTGCAACCAAGAGTCTAGACAATTACATTGGATGAAAAAAGGACGAAAAAAGAATTATTGTACTAATTTTTAATTTTGGGAAGTGGGGACAGAGTCTCACCCTGTTGCCCAGACTGGAGTGCAGTGGCGTGATCTCAGTTCACTGCAACCTCTGCCTGCTGGGTTCAAGCAATTCTTGTGCCTCAGCCTCGAGTAGCTGGGATTACAGACATGCACCACCACACCCAGCTAATTTTTGTGTTTTTAGTAGAGACAGGGTTTCGCCATGTTGGCCAGGCTGGTCTCAAACTCTTGGCCTCAAGTGATCCACCTGTCTCGCTCGGTCCCAAAGTGCTGGGATTACAGGCATGAGCCTCCAAACCTGGCCTGATTTTTAATATTTTTAATGTTTATCATCTCAACTAGATAGTGTATATCTTGTGTTAAACACAAAGACAAGTCCCCTATATCCTCCCTCCCTACCACTGCATCTCAAATATAAATTCTTAATAACTGTTTAGCTACAATGAGGATAAGAAGGGTCTTCAATATTTGTGATTTTGTAGTAACTTTCTCCTGTCAACATGTCATTTTTAAACACTTTTTAAATAAGCCTAAGTGCAGAAAACACATAAGACAAATGTATAGCTTAATACGTTATTGTGAGTCAAACATAATGGTTTAACACTTACCCAGTATATCACACATTTTTATCACTTTTAACCACCACTAACAACTCTACAAGGTAGGAATAGTTTTTCTATTGGGGAAATGAAGGCTCAGTATGGCTAAATGACCATTCCAAAACCACAATAGATCCGAGTCATAGTGTCTTGCTACTGCAAATAGGATTACATTGTTTTTAAGAGACCTATTTAACTTTAAAATGCCAGGCACATCTGAATGGGGTTACAGGTTGCTTTTAAAGCTCTCTTTCTATAGGTAAAATATACTTTAGCATTATCCATTTCCATCAAACATGAAGCATAAACTTCACAGGCGGTATCCCGGCAGAGATGACGGAGGCTTGGACCAGAGTGATTGATAGCAATGGAAGTGGTCGCATTTGGGGTATACTTGAAGGTAGAGCTTACAGGACTTGCTGATGTTGTAGGTAGTATGTAAAGAACGATGTCAAGATAATGCTAAATTTTTGCCCTGAATACATGGAAGAATGGAGTTAACATTTTGGGGGAAGTAGGAAGACTGTAGGAGTAGGTTTGTTTTTGTTTTTTTAGCGGGGGTAGTCGGGAAACATGAGTGCTGTTTCAGACATGTTCAGAATCCCATTACATATATATAAGCGGAGAGATGGACCAAGTATTTAGATCCACAGTAGAAATTTGACAAGAAACGTCTCACTCTCAACACTCCGCTCAGGAACCGCTGATCCCTTCCCTCACGCGTTCCTCCTGGCTGCAAACGTCCCACAAACGCAATCACCCACGGATGGAAAAGTGGCTGACGGTGTCACAGGGAAGTCACAGCCAGTGCACGCTGCCTTTTATCATTCTACCGGCTGTCCCCAGACCCTTACCTGACAGCTCTGTTCTCGCCCTGGTTCAGCTCCCGGGAGCGCGCGCTGCGCAAGCGCCCACAGACCAGCGTCGGACTTCCGGGCCTCGGCTCCCACCAGTTTCCGAGCGCAAACTGAATTGGAAACTGCGGTAAACGGCGATAGGAGGACGTGGTGACTGCGCTTGCGCAAGACCAGCTTTCTGCGCACGCGCTCTTTCCTTGTTTCCTGCCGGCCGGAGTGCGGGAGGTGGGGCATCCGGGTCTCTCGGTGGCTGCCTTTTCCCCGCGGGCTCAGCTGATCGGCCCTTCCAGACTTGGAGGTGAGGCCGAAGCATGCACGGTGACATGCACGCACTTTTGTTCCACCTACATTTTCAGAGGGGTGGGGAGGAAATTTGAGTTCGTAATGAACATTTTCGCTTTTCTGGCTCCGTGCTCGGTTCCGAGCCGCCGCCTCTTGCGATTGACAGCCTGCGGAACCCCACGGAGGCTTGCGGCGGCCTCTTGCATTTTCCCCGGTTCGGTGTTGCGGTTCTTGGAGTAGCCGGGCGAAGCCAGATCCCGAGCGCGCGATCCCGGACCGCCAGGTGTTGTCACTGACGCTTCGGCCGCCGGGACGTGGCCGCCCCACCCATCCCCGTAGGAAGAGTCTTGGAGACCTGCGGTTCAGGATGTCTGTGCTGGGTATTTTGACCTCGATCCCCCTGATCAGGTGCCGCGCGGGTGGGTAAAGGTGCGATATACCGAGCAGTGGACGAGAAAAAGAGGAGGATGGTTGTCAGGCCTGGCCGGGGTGTTTGATCTTAGTGCCTCAGTTTTTTGCTTTATAGAACGGGTAAATGACATATGTGTTACTGGGCATATTTCTTGTGGAATAATGCCTTTTTATTGCAACATTTGATTTTCCTTTAACCTCATGATTCATTCTTCCTTATCAAGCAGTTTTCTTTTGTTTTCGTTAGCATTTTTGTCCTTTAAAAGTATGCTTTCAGGTTTTGCCTCAAAGAAGTTTTGTTTTTACCCAAGTGAAAGAGAGAGTAATACTTTTCTTAGTGGATATATTCATTAAGCTTGACTTTTGACATTAAAAAATACTTATTTTTTA
Source organism: Cacajao melanocephalus (assembly GCA_963573385.1). Classification (NCBI taxonomy): domain Eukaryota; kingdom Metazoa; phylum Chordata; class Mammalia; order Primates; family Pitheciidae; genus Cacajao; species Cacajao melanocephalus. The sequence continues at coordinate 90,844 of CAUYLG010068716.1, read as the reverse complement.
CTCTGTTAATTTAAGGTGTGAATTTAAAACTTCAGTAATGGAGTTGGCCCACAGTTTATTGCTAAATGAAGAAGCTTTGGCTCAAATCACTGAAGCAAAAAGACCAGTTTTTATCTTTGAATGGTTGCGATTTCTTGACAAAGTCTTGGTTGCCGCCAACAAGGTATGGTATTGGTCTTTTTTCCCAGTTGCATTAACGTAAAGAGATTATGTGTTCATGGTTCGTAAGAAAACACACGTTATGTTTTGGAAGGTTTGTGGGTCACTTATGGAACTTGAGAATATTACGCTAATGGGAATTGCTAGTCTATTCCTTTTCTATTTAGTGGCAAAACTCAAACTTCGTTTAAATTCATTTCATTGCCTACCTACTTTATGTCTCTACCTGGGTAGCTCATTGTAACTGAGAAAAACGTGACTATGTGATGTGTCACTTTAAATTTATCATCACCAATTGCAAGTGGTCTCTCTGTGGTGCCTAACAATCCTAGTATCTTCACTTATCTCTCTGAAGAATTAATAACAGACTTTTTTCTTTGTTTTCTTCCTGCATAACCTTGATTCAACTTGCCTTTTATTGTCTGTGCCTTTTATATTCTGTCTTTAAAAGTAGATCCAGCCGGACGTGGTAGTTCATGCCTGTAATCCCAGGTCTTTGGGAGGCTAAGGCGGGCGGATCACCTGAGGTCAGGAGTTCGAGACCAGCCTGGTCAACATAGTGAAACCTCGTCTCTACTAAAAATATAAAAATTAGCCAGATGTGGTGGGTGCCTGTAATACCGGCAACTTGAAGGGCTGAGGCAGGAGAATTGCTTGAACCCAGGAAGTGGAAGTTGCAGGGAGCCTAGATAGCACTGTTGCACTCCAGCCGGAGCAACAAGAGTGAAACTCCCTCTCAAAAAAAAAAAAAGGCCAGGCACGGTAGCTCACACCTGTAATCCCAGCACTTTGGGAGGCTGAGGCGAGCAAATCACAAGGTCAAGAGATCTAGACCGTCCTGGCCAACATGGTGAAACCCCCTCTCTACTGACAATACAAATATTAGCTGAGCGTGGTTGCAAAGACCTGTAGTCCCAGCTACTCAGAAGGCTGAGGTGGGAGAATTGTTTGAACCCAGGAGGTGGAGGTTGCAGTGAGCAGAAATTGTGCCACTGCTCTCCAGCCTGGTGACAGAGTGAGATCCATCTCAAAAAACTTTAAAAAAAAATTGTAGATGCTTTCCTCAAATGTCTGATCATCTTTGGTTGCCTGCTCAAATTTAAAAATGAGTAGTAAAAACTTTTCTTGGCAGGGCCAGTCTTTTAAACTTGACATCACTGTAGGCGGGGCTGGTTCTTGACCTTAGTATTTTAGCTTTCTGCAGGTTATCATTCCCCAGAAGATACTTTTCTGCTTTTGTGTCTGAAGAGTATATGGCTAGCTGCCTACATTCTTGGAATTGTGGGAGAAGACTGGGGGCTTTAACATTCAGTATGTGAACTTTCACTGCATCTCCCCATTTTCAGTGCTGTTTTCCCAGACTGCAACTGTGTCTGGGCTGTCCTAGTCCAGACATACAATATTTCACTATTCCCAGAGAATACGCTTTCAGTCTTCTTGCAGAATGGAGGAGAGGAGTCTTACTGCTTCTTAGACTCTCAACCATTCCCTCTATCTCAAGGTACAACTTCACTCCCACCTCCAAACCATTTAGGGCCTAAAAAAAAAACCCCATGATTTCTTAGGGGGTCCTGTGTTGTAAGGTAGGTCATTTCTCAGCTTTCCCTGTTGGGAACTTGTTTTCCAAATATTGTGTTCTTTTTCCTGTTTTCTTTACCCTTTGGATTTGTGCTTTCTTGTTGTTCTTGTTGTTGTTATTACCCTTTAGTGTGATTTTAATGGAGTTTCTATAGAAACAGTTAATGCATGGATTCACTTGTAATCTTTAACTAAAAGTTTCTGTTTTCTCTTAAATCCCTACAACTGGGCTTTTGTTGTTTCCATTCCACTGAAACAGCTCTTGTCCAGCCATCACTGATTACAGATTGCCCAAAACAGTGGTCAGTATTCTGTCTTGTGTGATCCATCTCCATCTTTCACCTTGAAACACTTTAAACATTTTTAACTTTGTTGCAAAATTGATAAATACAAGAGTATATAAAACATTTCTAAGTTATGAAGCATAATAATATAAATATCTGTACACCTCCACCCAAATTAAAAAATAAGATTGTTACTGCTTTGCACAGTTTGTGTGAAGTTTTCTTCCTGTTTGTGGCTTCCCAAGACACTGTTAGGTTTTAGTTCCTCTCCCACTTCACTAACTGCTACTTTTTTTTTTTTTTTTTAACTCTTCCTCAGTTCAGGGCATTTAAAAAAAATCTGTACATATTCCTTCAGTGATATCATCTAATTGTATGATTTTTACTATCATCTGTATAATAATGATTCCCAGGATACTGTTTACTCTACCTCTTTCTTATTTAAGTGGCATCCCAGAGTTAACGTACCCAAACCAAATTCCTGATTTCTTCTCCCAAACCTGCTCTTTCTCCTTTGTTCTCTATCTCAGGAAATGACCATTTCATCCTTCTGGCTGCTCAGGGTGAAAACCATAGAGTCATTTTTGACTTCCCTCTTTTTCTCAAACTTCTCATTGTATTCACCAGCAAATCCTATGGTTTCATCCACAAATATATCCAGAGTTTATTTACTTATCATCTCCACAGTTACCACCATCATCTCTCATCTGGATTATTGCATCTGCTTCCTATTTGCTCATGATGCTTTCCATTTATGCACCTTATAGAGTATTCTTAGAAGTCAGAGTGACCCTGTTGAAACATTTAGATCACGACCCTCCTCTGCTTCACACTCTTACTCAGAGTAGCATACAAAGTTCTCGTACTGAGAGTAACATACAGAGTTCTGTAGTGGCATATAAAAGACTGCATGATCTGGTCCCTTCTATCCTTCTGACTTCATCTCTTATTTCTCTCTCTTACTCTGTTCCAGCCAAACTGGCCTTCTTGCTGTCTTCAAGGATGCTAAGCATGCTCCAACCTCAAGGCCTTTTACACTTGTTCTTTCGGCCTGGAATGTTCTTCCCCCAGGTGTCTGCATAGCTCATCCCTTCCCTTCTTTTCAGAGAGAGGCCTTTTCTAATTAATCCACATAAAATAGTAAGCACCCATACTATTCATTTGTTTGTTTGCTAAACTCTATCCCTCCCCATCAGAATGTAAACTTCATGAGGGCAGGAACTTTTTTGTCTATTTTGTTCTCTGTTGCACTTTACTACATGGCATACATTAAGTACATAATAAATATTGTTTGAATAAATGAATGAATTATAGGTATTGATTATGGGTAGAGCTGGGCATTCTTTTTTTCCTGTTGCCTAGGGCTCTTCAGAGTTTCTTTTGGTTTCATTTGCTGACCTATAACTTTATGAACTACTGACTTTGCTTTTACATGGGAAACCTATCTGAGTTCTACAACATTGGTTGTCCGTATATCCAATATATCCAGTATTTTGCATCCTTCGATTGTTGGTTTATTTCTTAGTAAGTTAATCTTGTAACTTTTTTAATCAGAGTCTTCACTTTTGTTGGAGCTAACCTTTTAGCTTTGGAGGAGAATGAAGGAGAATATTTAATATAGGAAAAAAATGGCCCTTTTTTTTTCTTTTGAGATGGAGTCTTGCTCTGTCGCCAGGCTGGAGTGCAATGGCGCGATCTTGGCTCACTGCAACCTTCACCTCCTGGATTCAAGCAATTCTCCTGCCTCAGCCTCCCAAGTAGCTGGGACTGCAGGCCCATGCCACCACACCCAACTAATTTTTGTATTTTTAATAGAGACAGGATTTCACCATGTTGTCCAGGATGGTCTTAATCTCCTGATCTCGTGATCCACCTACCTCAGCCTCACAAAGTGTTGAGATTACAGGCACGAGCCACTGCGCCCGGCTAAGAATGGCTCATTTCTTACTGAACTTTTCCTTATCTTTAAAATTCTCACAGTTTATGTTTAATGTAATATAGATTTTTAATTATTAGAGTACCTTAAGTGTTAAGTATTTTTTATTTTGATTAAAAGGTAACAAAAGTTTTTTAATGATTTTCTTTTTAAAATTTTTTTGTAACAGACCGATGTAAAGGAAAAACAGAAAAAACTTGTTGAACAATTAACTGGATTAATAAGTAGCTCACCTGGACCACCTACACGGAAATTGTTAGCTAAAAATCTTGCAGCCCTTTATAGCATTGGGGATACTTTTACGGTCTTTCAGACACTCGATAAATGCAATGACATTATCAGAAATAAAGATGACACTGCGGCCTACTTACCAACAAAATTGTAAGTACTTACTTTAACAGGGGCCCTTGAAATTTTATTTTTTCTTTCAAGGAAACTTAGTCGGAGACTGTGGACCATAAAATCGCCCAGGTAGGTGGAACCTGAGACATGCTGCTAACAATGAAAGCTCTAAGTGGATCAAGTTGTGATGGGAAGATAATGAGTTCAGTTTTAGGCATGCTGATTCTGGAATAGAAATGGAAATGTCCAAATGACAGTGTATAATAGGTAGTTGGAAATTCTGGTCGGGATTTTAGAGATTTGTTCAGAATGTAGTTTTGATGAGTAGGTTGAATCCTTTGATACGAGTACTGAGGAGGAGGAGTATGTTTGAGAAGAGAAGATAGCTAGGGATACAACTGTAGAATGTCAGCATTCAAGGGGCTGTGGTCAGTGTGATAGCTTACAGAGAAAATGGAGAAACTATTCAGAACCTGGATGCTAATTTTTAGGTCTGCTTTTAGGTAGTTACCTGGTATCACTAGGTAACTACCTGGATACGTTGTAATTAGATTTTGTGTTTTGTTTAGGATAGATGTAGACCTCAAAAGTTAGAGAGGAGATTAGACAGTACTAGTACTTTCTAGTTTATTTTGAAGTTTGAAGCTATGTTAATACTTTGATGATTCAGTTCACTGCCACTTAGCAAATACACACATAATCGTATAGTTCTAGTTAAGTAGAATTGATTATACATTCATGTGTATTTCCAGGGAATTCATGGGTCCTATTTAGGAAATCTCTAATGTATTCTGGCATGTGATGTCAGTCATTTTTAACTTATCAGCCTACAGGGTATCAAAAAGCATGAGATTTGGAGTTGAAGCAGTGAAAGTTGATTCCCTGATTCTACTGTTTATTATCTGTATGATTGTGAGCTAAATTTAGTTAACCTCTCTTACCTGTAAATTGCTCAGATCACATAGCTTTTATTTTTATTTTTTGGAGCGAGAGTGACTCGCCTCATGGTAGACCACCTGCCTGCTCCCAAGATCCAACTACACATAGCTATTAGATGGTGGTTTCCAGGATTTAGGCACAGATCTGCCAGACTCCAAAGCATCTGCTCTTAACTACCATGTTGTACTTTTGCCTTTAAGCTACACTTACAGCTATTCACTTACTATTGACATGAGTGACAGTGGGATCCTTTCGTGCTCCTGAAGAAATGTGCTGCTATGGATCTAGAAATAGAAATAACATTTGACCCAGCAATCTCATTATTGGGCATATATCCAAAGGATTATAAATCATAAAGACACATGCACACGTATGTTTATTGTAGCACTGTTCACAATAGCAAAGACTTGGAACCAACCCAAATGCCCATCAAAGATAGACTGAATAAAGCAGTTGTGGCACATAAACACCATGGAATACTATGCAGCCATAAAAACGGATGAGTTCATGTTCTTTGAAGGGGCATGGATGAAACTGGAAACCATCATTCTCAGCAAACTGACACAAGAACAGAAAACCAAACACTGCGTGTTCTCACTCATAAGTGGGTGTTGAACAATGAGAACACACGGACACAAGGAGGGGAACATCACACACCAGGGCCTGGGGGGTGGAGGCTAGGGGAGGAATACCAGGGATGGGGAGATTGGGAAGGGATAGCATTAGGAGAAAAACCTAATGTAGATGACAGGGTGATAGATGCAGCAAACCACCAGCATGGCATGTGTAAACCTATGTAACAAACCTGCACGATCTGCACATTTACCCCAGAACTTAAAGTATAATAAATAAATAAATTTTAAAAAAAGGAAATGTACTGCTATTACTTTATTCTTCCAAGTGTTCTGTTAATGTGATCTAGATTAAATTTTACAGGTTTACAAATAATAGCATAGTATTATTTGTAAATTAAGAGGCAGACACTGTGCGCAATGCAAATGTATGAGATATACTTTTGCATTGCTCACAGTTTCTGAAGTTTATATTTCCACTGTTCTGGAGTTTACATTTCCAGTGGCAGGACAAGATAGAGACATATAAAATGGTCAAATCACAACACAGTAAATGATACAATTTTGTCAAAACAAGTGATTGACATTGTTATATAGAATGAAAGAAGAGAGGAATTGTTGAGGATTGACATAGTTTGGAAAGTCTTCGTAAAAGAAAAGCTTGGGGGATGGGTGCAGTGGCTCATGCCTGTACAGGCCAAGGCAGGCAGATCACCTTAGGTTGGGAGTTCAAGATCAGCCCGGCTAACATGGTGAAACCCTGTCTCTACTAAATACACAAATTTAGCTGGGCTTGATGGTGCGTGCCTGTAATCCCAGTTATTTAGGAGGCTGAGGCAGGAGAATGGCTTGAACCCAGGAGGTGGAGATTGCAGTGAGCCACCATCACTCCAGTGCACTCCAGCCTGGGGGACAGAATGAGACTTTGTCTCCAAAAAAAAAAAAAAGTTTGGATTTCTTCCCAAAGAATGGATATGATTTATTATGTACATAAAGATTCTTTTGTATTCTTAACAAGAATGTAACTATAGTATTTACTAGGAATACAGTGTAAATATAGTATTTGTTGCAGTTATGAAGGATAAATTGTTTTCGAAAGTTGAAATTAATTAAGGATTAAAAAGTATCCTAGACAAATGCAAATTAATTTCTGAAAATGAGAAAAGTATAATTTTATCATTAACCTGAACAATGACCAGTGAAACTATCACGTCTTACAGGGCTGCAGTGGCTTGTGTCGGAGCATTTTATGAAAAAATGGGGAGAATGTTGGGCAGCGCATTTCCAGAAACAGTAAATAATCTATTGAAATCTCTGAAAAGTGCAGAGGTAAGTTTTACAGCAAATATTTGAATGTTTGCTTGTGGCAAGAGTTAGATGTCAGCTAAAATATGTTTGTTTCTTTTTCTGTCAATGTGTTACTCATATTGCTTTGCAAGGAGGTAATTTCAAATTATTACTTGTCCCTTCTTTTAACATACATTATCTTATATTTCAGGGGGAAGGGAAAGAATCCTTTTCTTTCACAATGAGTAGGTTTACCTGTTATTTTTTATTTAGTTCTATGGTATTTTTGGATTGGCTTTCCTTATTTATTTATTTTTTTTTTGGTTCCATAGCAAATGTCTTAATTTTCTGGTTGTTGTAATAAATTACCTGAGACTGGGTGGCTTAAAACAACAACAATTTATTGTCTCAGTTCTGGAAGCTGGAGGTCTGTGATCAAGTGTCAGCAAGGCCATGTTTCCACTGAAGGACCTAGGGAAGAATGCTTCCTCTCCTTCTTATTTCTAGTGGTTGCTGGAAATCTTTGATCTTCCTTGGCTTGTAGATACACCTCTCCCATCTCTGCCTCCTTTGTCACGTGGCCTTTTCCCTGTGCCTATGTGTTTTGTGTCTAAATTATTTTCTTGTTCAGTGATATCAGTTATTGGATTAGAATTGGATACCTCTTCTGGGAACTATTTGTCTGTTCATTCATTAAATAAGAATTGAGGACATATTATTTGTCAGGCATTAAGCGTACAAAGATGGTCCTGACCTCAAAGAACTTACAATCTAGTGGAAGAGATCTAAGTGTGAATAAGCATTGTTATACACTGCGATGTATATACTATTAGAAATAAGAGTAAGCGATACGAGAATGTGGAAATAAGAGTTTGAGTTTGTCACAAGAAAATGAAGGTTTGCTCTGTTTCTGACACTTTTTAAAAATGTGTTGGATGTTTTCTGCTTCCTCTTGTGGATGGTTTATATATTTCTTAACTTTTTTTTACTTAATATTTTATATTCTAAAAGTTTGGATCCTTGAGATGAGATATTGAAGCTTTTGAATCTGTCTTCATGTTCTCATTATATTGTATGTACTTCAGTAAGTCATAGAAACATTGGAATATATTTAGTTATAACCTGATTTTTTAGAAAGATATTATTTAATTGAATATTCTTACTTTCCAGATACTTTCTAGAATATTTAATTTTATTGTACTTTTCATTATTTACTGTTTATAATTTGGAGGTAAGACCATTAGACCCAAAGAACTTTTATCTTGGTATGTTCTTGTTTAAATATGGAATTTATTTTACAAAACAGTTTTGTTTTGTATACATGTCTAGTCCCAAGGGCGAAGTGAAATCTTAATGAGTCTACAGAAAGTTCTAAGTGGACTGGGTGGTGCAGCAGCCTCCTCTCATCGTGATATTTATAAGAATGCCAGGTCTCTCCTGACTGATAGGTCAATGGCTGTTCGATGTGCAGTGGCCAAGGTTAGTACTTGACCAATTTAGAATGCTGCTCCTATCCTTCTTGCTCTTAAACAGTCAATGATTTTTTCTTTTAAAATTTTGAATTACGTTTTGTGTTCCAATGGATTCGCTTCATTTTCTAGAATTATGTGTATATATAATTCTATATATCATGACATGTAATTTTTGTGTATATGTGTATTCTGGCTTCTTTCACTTAGCATAATTATTTTGAAATTCATTTATGTTGTTATATGTATCCATAGTGCATTCCTTTTTATTGGTGAGTAGTATTTCATTGTATGGATATGTTGCATTGATTTGTTCACTCACCTGTTACAAACATTTGAGTTGTTTCCACTTTTATTACAAAAAAAGCTACTGTGAACATCTGTATATAAGTTTTTACATGAACATACGCTTTCATTTCACTTTGGCAGATACCTAGGGATGGAATAGCTGGTTCATAGGGCAGATTTTGTTTAACGTTCAGAAAACTACCGAAGTGTTTTCCAAAGTACTTGTGCTATTTTACATTTCTACTAGCAGTGCTAGCAGTGTATGAGAATTTCACTTCCTCCACATCATCACCATTGTTTGTTACCGACTGTCATTTTAATTTAAGCCATTCTAATGGATACATATAGGTATCTCATTGTGGCTTTAATTTGCATTGACCTAATGACTAATGATAAGTATATTTTCAGGTGCTAATTTGTTATCCATATGTTCTTTGAAGAAGGATGTGCCCAATCTTTTGTCCATTGTTTTATTAGGTTGTTTTATAATTATTGACTTGAGAGAGTTTTATAGGTTCTTTACATATTCCTTTATCAGATATGTGATTTACAAATATTTTCTCCCAATCAGTGGCCTGTCTCTTCATTCTCTAAATAGTGCCTTGTAAGGAAAAGACATTTTGAATTTCATTCAGTGTATCAATTTTTCTTATATGGATTTTTTGCTTTTGGTGTTGTATCTAAGGAAACATTTCCTAACCCAGGATTTGTTCTGTGTTTCCTTCTAGAAGTTTTATAGTTTCATACTTAGATGTATGATCCATTTTGAGTTAATTTTTATATGTGGTACAAGGTTTGAATCAAAAAAAATTTTTTAATATGGATATCCACTTATTCCAGTGCCATGTCAAAAAGTTTATCTTTTCTTCACTAAACTGCCTTTGTGTCCTTTGTTGAAAATCAGTTGTGTGTATATGTGTAGGTATAAGTTGGATTCTCTATTCTGTTTCATTGATTCATTTGTCTATCTTGATGCCAACACTTTTCTTCATTATAGTACCTTTATAGTAAGTCTTGAAATCAGGTGGTGTTAGCCCTCCACTTTGTTCTTTTTCAGAATTATTTTGCCTAGTCTAGGTTTAGCAATGTCTACAGAAAACCATGCCGGGATTTTGATTTGGGTTGCATTGAATTTGGAGAGAATTGCCATCCTAACAATATTAACTCTTCCACCCTATGAACATGATATATCTCTCCATTTATTTTATTTAGGGCTTTGATTTATCTTAGCACCATCTTGTAGTGCTCAATGTACAGATTTTGCATATTCTTTGTCAGATTTATTTTTAAGTATTTCATATTTTGAATGCTATTTTAAATGGTATTGATTTTTTAAATTTTTATATTTTCTAATTATTCATTACTGACATATAAAAATAGTTGATTTTTGTATCCCCCAACATTGCCAAACTGACTTATTAGCTCTATCAATTTCTTTTGACAGATTCTATTATATATTTTATATAGACAGTCACGTTATCTATGAATAATGATAATTTCACTTCTTTTCAAATCTGGATGGCTTTTATTTCTTTTTCTTGCCTTACTCTACTGGCTAGGGGAAAACATTCAGTCTTTTGCCACTAAGTATGATAGTAACTGTAGGTTTTTGGTTTGTTTGTTTTTTGGTTTTTTATTTTTTGTTTGTAGATGCCTTTTATCAGGTTGAGGAGATACCCCTCTATTCCCCCCACCCCCATTTCTTGTTTTTTAAGAGGTTTTATCAGGAATAGATACTGAATTTTGTCAAATGTTTTATTTTAAATTTGTTTTCTTACATTGTTTTTGTTATTGCTGTTTTCTAGTTAACTTTTTACTTTAAAGTAGTTGCAATTGTAAGGAATAATATGGGGAGATGTTTCCAAACTTTTACTCATTTTCCCCCAATGGCAGTATCTTCCAGAAGTATAGTACAATGTAACAACCAGGATTTTTTTTTTTTTTTTTTTGAAGCGGAGTCTTGCTCTGTTGCCCAGGCTGGAGTGCAGTCTTGCCTCACTGCAAGCTTGCCTCCCAGGTTTAAATAATTTTCCTGCATCAGCCTCCTGAGCAGCTGGGACTACAGGCACATGCCACCATGCCCAGCTAATTTTTGTATTTTTAGTAGAGACGGGGTTTCGTCATATTGGCCAGGCTGGTCTCGAACTCCTGACCTCAGGTGATCTGCCTGCCTCGGCCTTCCAAAGTGCTAGGATTACAGGCATCAGCCACCATGCCTAGCCTGGATGTTGACGTTGATATAATTTATGATCTTATTCATGTTTTCGCAGTTTTATTTGTATTCTGTCAAATAATTTTTAGCATCTATTGAGATGATCATTTGATTTTTCTTTTTTAGTTTTCTAATGTGGTGAATTACATTGATTAGTTTTAGAATTTTAGTCAATATTGCATTCCTTGAATAAACCTCACTTACTTGGTCATGGTATGCTGTCCTTATATATTATTGTATTAGAGTTGCTAGAAGTTTGTTTAGAAATGTGTGTCTGTGTTCGTGAGTGATATGGGTATGTGGTTTCTTTTTCTTGTAGTGTCTTTGTCAGGTTTCAGCATCAGGATGATACTGGCATTATAGGATTAGTTGGAAAGTTCCCTTCACCTTTCTGGAAGAGTTTGTATAGAATTGGCATTGTTTCTTACCTAAACATTTAATTGAATTCACTGGTTTAGCCATGTCTTAGAGTTTTTTTTAGAGAAAGATTTTGAACTACAGAATCAAATTTTAATATAAATATTGGGCTATTCAGGTTATCTGTTTCTTCTTGAGTGAATTGTCGGTTTCCTCCAAGTTGGCATAAAGTTTTTATGTCAACTTATTAGGATAAAGTTGTTCACATATTCTCTTTAACTTTTTAAAATATGTTGACTATGTAGTGATTTGACCTCTCTCGTTTCTAGTTTTGATAATTTGTATTTTTACTGTTGTTTTTTTTTTCCTGGTCAGTCTGACTAGAGATTTATCAAATTTATTAGTCTTCTCAAAGAAGCAGCTTTGGTTTCATTTCTATTATTTTTTAGTTTTCTAGTCATTAATTTCCTTTATTATTTCCTTTTTCTGCTTACTTTGTGTTGAATTTGCTCTCCTTCATCTAGTTTCTTAAGGCTGAAGCTGAGATTATTGATTTGAGACCCTTCTTCTCTCCTAGTGTGGTGGTTTAGTGTTCCATGTTTCTCAATAATTAGAAACTCTCTCAAGGCAATAGGCTGGGACAATTGTAGGGTTCATCTTGCTTTTTCATCTCTTAAGGATACCTTAAGATGCTTCATTGTCTGATGTCCAGTGTCTTGAAAACTGTTGTTTCATTTATTTTGTCGAGTTTTTTGGTTATCTTAGAAGAGGCGGTGAGTCTGGTTCTTGCTATTCCACCTCTGGAAGCAGATGTTCTAGGATGTTATTTACTTTTTTGTTTTTAATTCCAGTGTCTACTAGAACTACAGAATGAAGCTGTATTTATGTGGACTGCTGAACTGGAAAATATAGCCACGCTCTGCTTTAAGGCTTTGGAAAACTCAAATTATGGGGTACGAGTGGCAGTGTCTAAACTCTTAGGAACAGTCATGGCCACAGCATTAATGCCAAAACAGGCAACAGGTATTGTTGTTTGCCCTTTATTTAGACCATAACAGACCTAATTAGTTGTTACATGTAGGCAGGTCACTGTAATGGATTTAAATTTTTAGGTATTGTTGTCTACTTTTTTATAAAATGAAATAACCCAAATGGCATTTTCGTTGATATAGTCACATTTTTGTGATGATAATGTATAGGATATCCAGCTTATATATGCTGGATATATAAACACATAAGATTTATAAAATGATTTTGGATAATGTCTAAGGCACTGGAATCTGGCAGTTTATTTGCTACTTATTTTCAACCTCTGATGAGTAGATCCCCATTTATACCACAGTATTAATTTTTAATTTTTCTTGATTATCATTATAAACAGAATCAGAGGCAGCAAGATTACTCTTGCTTTGCTTCACAGTTCCATAGAGACATCTTGGGTGCCTGTGAGCAGATGCCTGGTCTTGTCCCCACCTCTACTCCACCTCTCTATCGTAGAAAGAGAACCAGATGTTTTAGGTTCAAGTCCTGTCTCTTGTATTTATTAGCTGTGAAACCCTATTTCACTTCTTTGAGCTTTCATTTCTTCATCTTTAATGATAATTATTTCAGCAGATGATGATGTAATATTTTAAAGTGCTAACCATGTGCCAGGCACTGAATTAAGCATATTACATAATTTAATTCTCAAAGCCCTGTGAATTATATGTACTGTTGTTATTACTGTTTTATAAATGAGGAAATTGAGGCTTAGAGAGATTTTATAACTAATTTTCCCAAAACTGTTCTGTGTCAGAAATGAAATTCAAATCCTGGGCAGTGAAATACCAAAGCTTGCATTCTTAGCCATGAGCTTTGTACATCCTCTACAGAATTTTTGTTAGGATTGCATCTGCTACTATATGTGGAAGGACTTCATAAAATATGAAACTCTATACCAGGGATGGCAATTCAGTTGCATTCCCAATAACATTTTTTTTTTTTGAGACGGAGTCTTGCTCTCTCACCCAGGCTGGAGTGCAGTGGCACAATATCAGCTCACTGCAACCTCCACTTCCAGGGTTCAAGCTATTCTGCCTCAGCCTCCCAAGTAGCTGAGACTACAGGTGTGCACCACCATGCCCAGCTCATTTTTATATTTTTAGTAGAGACAGGGTTTCATTATATTGGCCAGGCTGGTCTCAAACTCCTGACCATGAGATCCACCTGCCTTGGCCTCTAAAAGTGCAGGGATTACAGGTGTGAGCCACTGCAACTGGCTGCATTCCCAGTAACATTTTAATTTGTTGGTAACTACTGTATAGAAAGCACTGTGTTGAGAAAAGTTTTTCGTGTCTACATCAGGAGGGAATGAGAACTATGATCAGTTAGTAGTATATGCTGTGGGTATGTTTAGTCGTTATTGTGTTACACATAGTGTTACCATTATTATTAGACTATTTGGCATAGATCTATTGAATTGCTTTTATTTCTAGCTCTTTCCACTTTTCTGAGCATTTTTTCTTTGGAATTGAATTCAGGCTTACAAGTACATTGAAAATTTTAAGAAAAAAATTGTAAGAAAACTAAACCATTTCCCCATTGTAGTAAAGTATCCTTACAAATAGTTACTTGCATTATTAAGCTAGAGTACCTCAGAAATATATTTACTTATACTTTTATTTTTCTTCCTGAAAGTAATGCGTCAGAATGTGAAGAGAGCAACATTTGATGAAGTCTTAGAACTCATGGCCACAGGATTTCTACGTGGAGGGTCAGGTTTCTTAAAGAGCGGTGGAGAAATGTTAAAAGTTGGAGGGTCCGTTAATCGTGAAGTGAGAGTTGGAGTTACACAGGTTTGTAACGTATGTGTGTAAAAGAATTTTGGCCGGGTGTGGTGGCTCATGCCTGTAATCTCAGCACTTTGGGAGGCCAAGGCAGGTGGATTGCCTGAGGTCAGGAGTTCGAGACCAGCCTGTCTAACATGGGGAAACCCCATCTCTACTAAAAATACAAAAAAATTAGCCAGGTGTGGTGGTGCACCCATGTAGTCCCAGCTACTTGGGAAGCTGAGGCAGGAGAATCACTTCAACCTGGGAGGCAGAGGTTATAGTAAGCCAAGATTGTGCCAATGCACTCCAGCCTGGGCCACAGGGGAGATTCTGTGTCAAAAAAAAAGAATTTTGTTCATATCACTTGTGAAAATTCGTATAAGACTGTTACTAAGTAAGAGCTCACATAGAGATTTTTAATATTGTCTGGTTTCTTTCAAAATATTTCTTTTACCAAATGAATGGATTTCATTCAAAATACATACTTATATGGAAATTCAGTAGATGTTTAATAAAATATAAATAAGCCTGTGTCTACTATATTTGTGTAAATATCTTTAAAGTTCTCACATTTTGCTTAACAGAAAATCAGATAAAAATAACTCAGTTTTCATTGAAACCGTATTTAGGTAGCTTGAGCATTTAGATTTTAATATTCTCTAACAACTCTGTAGCTAAAAATATTGGTTAATGCTTTGACTGGATTTTCTATCAGTGTTTAATCACCAGTGTAATTATAAGATTATATCTGACTTGGAATTATAATTTAAAAATAACAATACCAAATAAGAGGTTATGGTTAATGATGTAATAATAATTAACACCTAGTAAGATAAAATGGTGATCACAGTCAAAACTACAATTTCAGTCAAAGTCACAACTGTACCTTAATCCTGAAACAAGTATAAAATATAAGTAAACAATTTTTTTTTTTTAAGATGGGATTTCACCATGTTGGTCAGGCTGGTCTTAAACTCCCGACCTCAGGTGATCCGCCCGCCTTGGCCTCCAAAGTGCTTGGATTACAGGCATGAGCCACCACGCCCGGCCACAATTTTTTAACTTACAGAGAAAATCATAAGTAAGTGTTTCGTAGCTCGAAGTCAGTGTTTACTTAGAATGTTAAGGTTTTCTTGTTTCTGTAACCTGTTACCTTCCTGATCACTAGGCTAAATTCAGCTTCCCTTCCTACTCACTACTGTCTCTTTATGTTCTTCGTGAAGTTATTATCTTTTTTTTTAATTATTATTTTTTGAGACGGAGTTTCACTCTGTCGCCTAGGCTGGAGTGCAGTGGCGTGATCTCAGCTCACCGCAACCTCCGCCTCCCAGGTTCAAGCAGTTCTGCCTCAGCCTCCTGAGTAGCTGGGACTACAGGTTTGTGCCACCATGCCCAGCTAATTTTTGTATTTTTAGTAGAGACGGGGTTTCCACCATGTTAACAAGGATGGTCTCGATTTCATGACCTCATGATCCGCCTGCCTCATCCTCCCAAAGTGCTGGGATTACAGGTGTGAGCCACGGCGTCCGGCCCATGAAGTTATTATCTTAAGAACTGTTTTTCAGTCAAAGATACTTTACTAATAATTCCTATTCCAGAACTAGTAAAACGATCTCATTTAAATTTTCTCTGTTTTAGTCTCGAATATAATTTATTCTGCATTCTGTTATCGGTTATTCTTGTAGTTGCTTTATCTTTGATTTCTGTTTAGTTATGTAAGTATATCTGATGTCATACCGTCCTCTATTTACAGGCATATGTTGTTTTTGTGACAACATTGGGTGGTCAGTGGTTGGAGCGCAGCTTTGCCACGTTCCTGTCCCACGTTCTTGATCTGGTTTCCCATCCTCGGGCAACACAAACACATGTGGAGGCTGTGTACTCAAGACGATGTGTTTCCTTTATCCTAAGAGCTACTGTGGGCAGTTTGCTAGGTGAAAAAGCTCAGATTGCAGCTGCCAAAGAAATCTGCCAAGCTATTGGAAAACAAATGAAAGCCGTAGGTGAGAATTAATATCATAATGTGTGTTGATTACCTTAGTCATTTCATTCTTTATTATTATTCTTAATAAATATCAATAGGACTGATTAGTTTATCTTTCTGGACTGTTTTTATAGTCATTTTTATTGAGTACTCATTTGATATTAAAATAACATAATTACAGTGAAATAGAGTTTTTAAGGATTTGGGTGGCATGTTGGTAAGACTGCATTTTCTGTTTTCTAGTACCCATACTGATTTTATAACTTTGCTGGCATGCAGCAGCACATTGGTTACTGTCTTCAAGGAGTAATCTATTGTGATCTTTCTGCTTTTAGAGCCTATTGTTTTATAAACATATATTTTTATTTTTTTTTCCTCCCCTCGTAGGCTTAATATGAAAACTTAGAGAGGAAAAATTACAGATGGTTATTAGCCCCCTATAAGGTATACTGTGAAGCCTCAGTTATATGTAATTACAAGAAATTCTTTTCTAAAAAGTATCAATTTTTAAATTTTTCCATTTAAGAAATAGTTATTGAGTATCTGAGATTTGCAGTACAGTATTGCAGGGTTCAAGTAATGAATGAGATAAAGTTTCTGCCTTCATGGAGCTTTTAATCCAATTATAAACTAAATATAAAAGCAAGACTAAAAGCAAGGCAAAATATAAATTCTAAATGACAGTTTAGTTTTTTCACTATTAGAAGTATATACTATAGTAAGGCAGATTATATTGACTAATAGAGGTCTTTTGAAATAAAGATTTAATGAATAAATATCATCAGTAATTTATTTTTTAGACATCTATTAAATGTTTTATAAAATTAATGAAAATAAACATATAAATAGTTATAGTGTTTGTAGTTTATAATGGCTTATTATTTTTTATTTTATATTTTATTTGAGACAGAATCTAGCTCTGCTGCCCAGGCTGGAGTGCAGTGGTGCAATCTTGGCTCACTACAACCTCTGCCTCCCGGGTTCAAGTGATTCTCCTGCCTCACCCTCCTAAGTAGCTGTGATTACAGGCCTGTGTCACCATACACCCTGCTAATTTTTTTGTTTATAGTAGAGACAGGGTTTCACCACATTGACCAGGCTGGTCTTGAACTCCTGACCTCAAGTGATCCACCTGCCTTGGCCTCCCAGAGTGCTGGGATTACAGGTATAAGCCACCATGCCTAGCCAGTAAACTAGTTTTAAATGTATAGAGCTAACTGAAAATTATGAACTGTGAATTAAAAAGAGTGTTCAAATTAATGAGATATTGTTCCTTAGATATGCTAAAATAGTCATCTTAGATTCACAACTTGAAGAATATTTGCACATTGATTCATTGAGGAAATGTTTAGTGCCAGAAACACTGTGCCAAATGATGGGAGTAAAATAGCAAGCCAGATGCAGTTGGCACCTGTCCTCAAGGAGCTTAAAGTTTAGCAGTCAAACAAGTTTACGCTTTTCTAAGTCCAGAAATACCTAAAAACAAAAGAGATATTTGTCCAGGCAGGTGGTTCATGTCTGTAATCCCAGCACTTTGAGAGGCCAAGATGAGTGGATCACTTGTGGCCAGAGTTCTTCAAGACCAGCCTGGCTAACATGGCAAAACCTTGACTCTACTAAAAAATACAAAAATTAGCCAGGAAAGGTGGTGTACACCTGTAGTCCCATCTACTCGAGGCTGAGACGGGAGGATTGCTTGAACCCAGGAGGTAGAGGTTGTAGTCAGCTGAGATGGTACCACTGCACTCCAGCCTGGGCAACAGAGCAAGACTGTCTAAAAAAAAAATTTAATTATAATCCCCAATTTATTAATCTGTTATATCCCATTATTCTGTATTATGAATTTTATAGTCAATTTGTAATGAATGCAAAAAATAAGAAAGTTTTATTATCATTTACAGGTTCTTGATGTTAAGGTCATAAATTCGTTATTTGATTTTTTTTTTTAATCCCGAAAGCGGAATTAAATATAATGATGCTTATTGGGGATTTGTGGACCAGAATGCATTCTCAATTAGTAATTTGGCAAGGGATCTTTAGTTGTCTCTTGTCAAACAATTTCAATTCTGGTAGAAGTTTAAAGATTGGGGTAGTGGGCAGCAAGACTAATTAATGGGAACGTTTAGAAACATTCCAGTAAGAAGCTCTTAAGACATTTTCCTTATAGATCCATTTTCTGGTCAGAAATTTGACAGATACCTCTAATATACTGGAACACTTAAAGTAGCAATGGTAATAAAGTAATAATAGCTGCTAACATTTATTGAATGTGTATTGTGGGCAGCATTGCGTTAAATTCTTTATATGCACTGAGTTTTTAATCACTGCAATACCATTTGAAATAGGCATGTAACAAGCCCATTAACAGATAAGGAAATTGGGACAGAAAAGTTCAGTATCTTGCCCAATATCGTATAACTAATATAACTAGTAGAATTGGGATTTGAACCTGAGTCTTCTTTCTGCAGTATCTATGCTTTATGCTTTTATACACTGGATTGCTGCTGCTTGCTAAAATTAGGTTGTATTTCTGGAAGCAGTCAAAGATATATCTCAGTATGTATTTTAGCCTTATCATAAAGTCATTAAACAGTGTTGTTAAGTCATTTCAGTGTTTAGTTCTATAAGTTTTCCACTGAGAAATAACTTCGAAGGGTTTTTAACATTCAGACATCAACTGGTATGGCTAAAATCATAAATTGTATGGACCAAAAACATCATATCACACTTCAATTCTCCTGTATCAAAGATACGATTCTGTATTTCCAGAGGCAGTAGTGAATGACACAAGTGGAGAAAACAAATCTGGCGCAGCAGACATTGCAGCAAGCCAGCATGTGATGGTCTGTGCCCTCCAGGAACTCGGGAGCCTGGTGCAGAGCTTGAATGCCACCGCATCCCCTCTTATTCAAGAAGTGTCTATAGGTATGACATTCAGTTACTTGCTACCATTTTTTTCACTTTTTTCAAAGTCCTAAGTATGATTGATATTTAACTCCTGATTAGTTGCTTATCATCATCATTAGCACTTCAGATCATCAGATTTTACTTAAATTAAGATTCATTTTGCTAGGCCAGGCGTGGTGGCTCGTGCCTGTAATCCTAGCACTTTGGGAGGCCCAGGTGGGCAGATCACTTGAGGTCAGGAGTTTGAGACCATCCTGGCCAACATGGTGAAACTCTATCTCTACTAAAAATACAAAAATTAGCCAGGTGTGGTGATTCGTGTCTGTAATCTACTTGGGAGGCAGAGGTAGAATCTCTTGAGCCCAGGAGGCATAGGTGGCATTGAGCCAAGATTGCACCACTGCACTCCAGCCTTGGGGATAGAGTGAGTCTCAAAAGAAAAAAAAGATTCCTTGTAAAGAATATTGAATTAAATGATTAAAGTTTTGTAACACAAATCAAAAGCAGTTACAATTGCTTTTTTTTTTAATAAAAATTGACTAAAATTTGTTGAAGACTTCTGTTAAGTTTTACATCAGCATTGGATGTAATCGTATTATGTTCTTCATAGAAAATGTTTCTTTGAAATACTCTACTGCTTAGGAATAATATATGTAGTTTTGGGCAAAGTTGTGGATCTGTGTGAAATCATGGTGATTGTGATTTCAATTATTGTTTTTTAGATAGTCTTTGAGATTCTGAAATCATTCGACTTCATTAAAGAGTAATATTTTGAGTCTGTCTTTTTAGGACTTTTGGAGATTGTGACTTCAGTGCTTCTTCATCCAAGCATGGCTGCTCGACTTGCTGCTGCGTGGTGTTTGCGCTGTGTGGCTGTGGCATTGCCTTTCCAGCTGACACCATTTCTAGACAGATGTGCAGAACGGCTCAACAACTTGAAGACCTCACCAGAAGCTGTTAGCGGATATAGTTTTGCAATGGCTGCCTTGTTAGGTGGAGTACATCAGTGTCCTTTGGGCATTCCTCATGCCAAAGGAAAGGTATGACAGAGGTCTTAGATTTGTGAATGCTGTCATGTGGGCTTTGGTCTTTATAGGAATGCTGCTATGTTTATTGTTGAACAGGGTGATCAAATAACAGTTTTACTATGTTAATATAAAACATAGTATTCTTAATATGGGGTTAACAGACCCTAGTTATAATTAGATATTTAATTCTAATGTAAAGATAATAGATTTTGTCTAAGTATAGTAACATGTTATAATTTATTTTAGAGGGAAAGAAAAAGAAAACCAGCCTAGGCAACATAGTGAGACCCCATCATTACAAAAAAATAAAAATAGCCAAGCTTTGTGGTCCTAGCTACTGGGGAGGATGGGTTGAGAGGATCACTTGAGCCAGGAGTCTGAGATTACAGTGAGCTATAAAAATGCCACTGTCCTCCACCTTGAGTGACAAAGCGAAACCTACCGTGTCTCTAAAAAAAAAAAAAAAACCAACCTTATACTAATACAGAAATTATTTGAAAGTCAGAGCTTTTCTTTCATCTTTTAGAAATAAAAGTTCACCTTGCTGTATATTAAAAAATGTCAGGAGAATATGCTATTGCCATATTTCGCATTTTTATAATGTTTAATAAAAATTGAGTGGCTTTAATAAATCACAGTGGGGCATGGTGGCTCACACATGTAATCCCAGCACTTTAGGAGGCCAAGGCAGATGGATCATTTGAGGTCAGGAGTTTGACACCAGTCTGGCTGATACGGTGAAACCTTGTCTCTGCTAAAAATATAGAAAAATTAGCTGGGCATTTTGGCACACGCCTGTAATCCCAGCTACTTGGGAGGCTGAGGCAGGTGAATTGCTTGAACCTGGGAGGCAGAGGTTGCAGTGAGCCGAGATTGTGCCACTGCACTCCAGCCTGGGTGACAGAGTGGTACTCCATCTCAAAACATAGAATAAAATGTGAATAACTTTTTTTTCCCTTTTATTTTTTTTAATTCTACTATCATGGTTTTCTTCTCAGTAAGTGTTTATATAAGTATTATTTGAAACTTTACATGGGCAGATTGGGGCTAGAGTTTTAAATTTTGATTTTTTTTCTGAGACATTAAGCCGAGGTCCATTCATATGAGTTGGATAGCTACCAGTGAGATCCAGACTTCCTTCTCACTTTGTCATACAGTTGCTTCCTCATTCTTCTCATCTTCCTCATACTTTCCATCTTCCTCTCACCTCCCATCTTCCTCACACCACTTTCATATTTTACATTTGCCCAGAAATCTTTAGGGACTACCCAGTACTCGGAGAGTAAAATATAATCTCCTTTAGTAAACTAGTTCCTCATAATTTGACTTCATTTTGTCCATTCATTCTAATTTCCTGGTGTTCTAATTAGACTAGTCATCTTGCTTCCTTCCCTGGCCTTTTTCAGCTTCGATGCCTTTGCTCTGCTTAAGAGTTTCATCTCCCTTCTTATTCAGCTGTACCAAATTTATATCTCTTTGTTTAGAGGCCTAATTCAAGTACCACCTCATTTATGAAATCTCTTCAAAACGTTAATACAGCAAAGTACTCAGAACAGTTCGAGCCTGTGCAACCACTAAATAAATGCTATCATTATTGGCTCTATTATTCCACATTCAAAGATTTGTTGAACTCCTATTATGCATCTACCATTGAGCTAACCTTGCCTGTGCGTGATGGCTTACACCTGTAATCCCATTGCTTAGGTAGGCCGAGGCTGGAGGATCACTTTAGGTCAGAAGTTTGAGACCAACCTAGAAAACACAGCAAGACCTTGTCATACAAAACATAAAAACAAAATTTTTTAAATTAGCCAAGTGTGTTGGCAGGTACTTGTAGTCCTAGCTACTCAGGAGGCTGAGGTAGGAGGATTCCTTGAGCCCAGGAATTCCAGGTTGCAGCGAGCTGTGATTGTGCCACTGCATTCCAGCAGTGGGTAACAGAGTGAGACCCTGTCTCTAAAAAACAAACAAATAAATAAGCTAATCTTTTGGAGTTTACAGTCTTAGAGAAGACACAGGAAAAATGAAAAGTGGACTTGTCGCATGATAAATGACAAAGTAGTAGCACAGATGCTGTATTAACTGATTTTGCCTTGCAAGGCTGAGATAGGCATTCCTGTTGTTTCTATTTTACCAGTGAGGAAAGTAAGCGGTCCTAGATGAGAATGTGAGTAAATGAGCAGAGACGGCATTTGGCCCTAGAGCTTGTCCTTAACTACTACACTGTTCTGGGTCTCTTCAGTCATTGGTGCAGACAAGACTGACCGGGTTTTGAGGTTCCCTCTTTCAAAACATGCTAATAACGCAAAAAGACAACTTCTCTTACATAAAGTATGCTAGTTATCTGTTTCCTTTTAAAATTTAACTTGTTGGAATTAAAATCCAATTCTAAACTTTTCTTGCAGATGGTAGTTAGTATTGCTGAAGATCTTTTACGAACTGCTGCCCAAAATAGCAGGCTATCTTTACAGCGCACCCAAGCTGGCTGGCTTTTACTTGGAGCACTTATGACTTTAGGTATAATTATATTTGAGTAAGATTTTGTCTTACAGTATAACAGTAAGCCTGTAAAGCAAATTTAATTTAAAAGTATTAAGCTTGACATTGTAGACTTTCATTGAGGTTGTAAAATGGTAAAGATGTTTTCCTTCATTTGCTGGTAGATTTCTCTTTTTGGTAATTACTGCTTAAGTACATTTAAAGAGAAAGTTGTTAGCAAAGTTTCACCTTTACCATCAGAATAACCATTGTCTACCTGATGAGTTTAGTGTTTATGAAAAGAAAAGAAAATATGAGGAAAATTACATCCCCTAAGTGAAAAGCAGCAATGTGATTTTAGTAGAGTGGTAAAGTCACCTTTAATCGGAATTCTTAGTGCTGCTTTTCTGGGGTAAACCTTCATGTGTTTCACTCTTAAGTACTATGACAAATCTGCAATACAGGCAAAATTTAACACTGTACATAGGGCAAAAATACCTATTATTGTGATGAGGTATGTTCACATTTTAGTTCATATGTTTAACTGCTGCTGTAAAAAGAATGTGCATATGTGTACTACAAAGTTATGATACAGTTCTAAGTATCTATCTATTGGAAATTAAACTTTGACCTACTTTTCTTAAGAGAGCAAAAAGTGGCAACTCACTTCCAGAAGTTTATGTTAAGTGGTATGCTAAATGAATTATTTAGCAATGTAAATATAAATTCCTGGGTCTGAATATATTGATTCTCCATGAAACTAAATTAACCATGTAAGTTGCCCCCAAAACTGAGGAATATGTATATGTATGGGTGTGAGAGTGGGTGTGTCTTTTTATATACACGTATATTTATGAAGAAGACCTCACAGAATGTGTCCTAGATATATTTTATTGATAATATGTAATCCACCAATCTCAATACAGTTGGGAAATTCTTTAAAAATTGCTTTTTGTGTATTTTATGCTTGGATTCTAAAAATATTGATAGTTTAAGATTAATTTTATTATATTTTGATCTATATTTTAATCAGTGAATAAAGTTTGAAAAATGTAATTTTAGAGATAAAAATAGAGTGAAATGGCAGATATTGTTAAATATCAGTATTTTACTTTATTTTTATCTCTAAATTACATAAAGTTTGTGTTGGACTCATTTTCCTTGACACTTTTTTGTAAGGTATGTTATATATATATAGATTCGTATTCTCATTTTCTTGATTAGGACCATCTGTGGTTCGTTACCATCTGCCCAAGATGTTGTTATTGTGGCGAAATGTTTTCCCACGTTCCTTAAAGGAATTGGAAGCTGAGAAGGCCCGAGGCGATTCTTTCACCTGGCAGGTAACTTTGGAAGGTCGTGCTGGAGCTCTATGTGGTAAGAACTGAAAGGATTGTGCTTTCAGAATATTATGATATTACTAAAATATTTGTAAAGTAAAGGAAAAATCACTATTTTAGTTTTTTATTTTATTGCTAAATTATTACTATTAATTTAGTACTAAATTTATCACTAAATCACTATTTTAGTTTTTTATTTTACTAGGTAATGATAAATTCATAGGCTTTTAGATTTAGAAAGAAACTTTATAAATGATCCACTTTAGTTTGCTAATTTTGTATTAAAAGTGAAACCGAGATTCTGAAAAAGTGTTTAGACCTGGTGGTAAGACAGGAGCTAGAACCCAGGCCTCTTATTCCCACTTGTTGCTATCTTACCTGTCAAAGAAGCACTGAGTCATCACATTAAAAAAGAAAAATGCTCAACAGGTATTTAAAGAAAAAGAAACTCAGGATTACCAAAGTTACTGCATTTGCAGTTAGTCTTCTCATAATGGAGAAACAGCTGTTTTTTCACATCCTTATCAAATCTACAAACCTTAATATATTTTTCAGATATCAACATTACAAAAGTTATGGATACAGTTGTTTTTGTCTGGGAGTTAACAGCTTATAGGAAACGCTCAGGTTTTGTTTCATTTGAGAACTAGAATGACATTGGATGTCCCAGTTCTATTTTGGTTTATCTCAGGGTGAAAACTTCCTTTTTACCAAACGGGAAGAGAGATACACATTTAACCACAAGGGCAGCCAGGCAAGGGGGTAACTTTGCTCTTACATCTAGGAGGTGTTTTAGTATTGGCTTTATTGCTAAAGGGCCAATAAAAATATTTCTTTTCACCAGACCATTTTTGTTTCTATACATATATATTTACATAAATATATGTGAAAATTCAAAATGCAAAAATATATGTAGTAGCTGGGTATGGTGGCTCATGCCTGTAATCCCAGCACTTTGGGAGGCTGGGGCGGGTAGATCACTCTCAGGAGTTCAAGACCAGCCTAATCAATATGGTAAAACCCTGTCTCTACTAAAAATACAAAAATTAGCCAGATGTAGTAGTCTGCACCTGTAGTCCCAGCTGCTTCGGAGACTGAGACAGGAGAATTGCTTGAACCTGGGAAGTGGAGGTTGCAGTGAACTGAGATCGCATCACTGCACTCCAGCCTGGATGAGAGCGAGACCCCATCTCTCAAAAAAAAAAAAAAAAAAAAAAAAAATATATATATATATATATATATATATGTAAAAATTGCAAAAATATATGTGATATATTTTTAAAATTCATGTAAATTTTAAGACATTGTTTATGTACACAAATGTGTATGTTTATAAACAATGCCTTAAAATTTTTTTCTTTGTAGTCATCTGAATTCCTATGGGAGGGATTGTAGTCGTCTGAATTTTTACCCACAGAAATCTCTCTAACCAGTATCTTCTCTTCCTCCTTTTTTCTCTCCACCTTTTTTCTAGCATTTTCCATGATTTTTCTTTGTAGTTGTTGCAAGTTTTTCTTTTCGTTCGACATAGTTTCAGAACCTTATATGTTACAATAATTAAGTATTATAAGTGCCTTTATATTTATACAATTTTATAAATTAGATCATGTTCACAAAAGCTCCAAATCTGTCCTTTTAAAAATTTTCTCTAGCCATGAGGAGCTTTGTTGCACATTGTCCTGAGCTCCTAACTGAAGATGTGATTCGAAAATTGATGACCCCTATTGAATGTGCCATGACTATGATGTCACAGTAAGTAAGCAATTATGACAAGTTCATATCCTAATTTATATATTAATAATATACTTCTTAGTCATATTTTGTGCTTTCTTCTAGAATCATCTAGGAAACATACAACTTTATTTTTGTAATGTAACCCTAAAAATTACAGCAATTGTGTGGATTGAAATACAGTTATATCTTAAAGTGTTTTTGTTACAGTAAAGATCACAAAATAAGCTAAAATGAAAATGTAGTGCTTATCAGTGTACTTGGGCAGTACATTGATAAATTGCTAAAAAAATATATTTATAAATTATACTTATTCTGGTAAGCCAATACCAACTATGTTTTTGATATTTTAGCATTCCATCTGTAATTAAAGCCCATGGAGCTCATCTGAAAGCTAGTGCTGCAATGGTCCGTTTAAGACTTTATGATATCTTGGCTTTGCTACCTCCAAAAACTTATGAAGGTAAATAAAAAATTTGTGATATCTGATAAAAATTCTTCTTTACGGTTCTTCACAGTATTATAGAGTCTGACAAGGCTCTCCCACTGACTTAGTGTGCAAAGGAAGGCCACCATTTTATTTTTCTTCATGTAGAGTAGCTGACGCTTGTTGACTATTTACTGTGTTCTAAGTCTCGTTTTTAGCTCTTTGCATGTAGTAGCTCCTTTGGCTCTAATGCAATTTATGAGGCCATTAGTCCAATTTTATAGATGAAGGCTCTCAGATTGAAAGAGGTAAAGACATTTAACTTACCCAAGACTTAGAGCTAGTTAAGTGGCAGAGCTTGGATTCAAATCTAGCTAGTTTATCTTCAAAGTGTGCACTTTTAATTAATACGTTGAAATGCTTCATGTAATATAGCCAATAATTCAAGGATCTGGAGGGAGAAATCAAATATTATATAAAATACTAATAGCAAAACCGTTGATTTCTTTCCAGTATAATCATGCCCAAGAATTTTGGTGTGCTCTGATTCATTATTTGCACATTATTGGGCAGCAAATAATAGATAATAATCATATCACATTTAACATATTTAAAATAAAGTATCTTTGTTTGTGTATGGTGTATGTGTTTGAGACAGGGTCTTGCTGTGTTGCAGAGGTTGGTCTCAAACCTCTTGAGCTCAAGCACTCCTCTTGCCTCAGCCTGCTGAGTAGCTGGGACTACAAGCATGCTATTGCACGGGTCTCTCTTTCCTCTATTTGAGTTTTTTGGTTATTTTAAATAATTTGGGCTAAAAGACATAATATAATATAAGAAAGGATATACCATATTATATATTTAAAAACTAGCATTTAAATGGTTAATATAGGTTTTTCAAGAAGAGAACAGGAACTTAATTATTTTATTCATGTTGAACATGTTGCAGCTCTTTGTGGGCAATAATTATAATTTTCTTAAAAATTATTCTTTTTAATCTGACCCGAAATTCTGTTTTTTAGGATCTTTTAATGCACTTCTTAGAGAATTGGTAGCAGAATTCACTTTGACTGACAACTCAGCCAACACAACTACTTCCCTCCTCAGATCCCTCTGCCATTATGATGATAGTGTTCTTCTTGGTTCTTGGCTTCAGGAAACTGATCATAAATCAATTGAAGACCAGGTAATGAACCATACAGGGAAATGAAATACCAGCTGAATCTAAAACAGTGGTCCTATTACACATTGCAACTTAAAAAGAAAATAGGGTATAGAAAGATTTAATCTCCATTTAGTGTTCTTAGACACTTAAAGATGGCATCCTGGTGGTAGATAGTGAAAAAGGTTAAACAGGAGGAGTTAGAATTTGGCAAATTGTCTTTACTTAATATTCTTTGTATTTAGATACCCTGTGGTGGCTGTGATAAAGATCAGTTTTAACTGCTTTTTAGTTATTGGTATTTTGTTTCGTTTTAGTTTGTTTTCTTTTGTGACAGGTTGGAGAGGAATGAGTTAGTAGGTTGAAGATTTAGAACTTCAACTGGGCACAGTGGCTCATGCCTGTAATCCCAGCACTTTGGGAGGCTGACGTGAGTGGATCGTGAGGTCAGGAGTTCGAGACTAGCCTGGCCAACATGGTGAAACCTTGTCTCTACTGAAAATGCAAAAATTAGCCAGGCACGGTGGCGTGTGCTGGTAATCCCAGCTACTCGGGAGGCTGAGGCAGGAGAATCACTGGAACCCGGGAGGCGGAGGTTGCAGTGAGCCGAGATTGTGCCACTGCACTCCAGCCTGGGTGACAGAGCAAGACTCCATCTCAAAAAAAAAAAACTTCTTATGCCCACTGAATGCATTATTTCTTGTGTACTTTTTAAAAACAGTGATTAAAGCCCCATTTAAAATAATTGTGGGTTTAAGTTCTCGCTTATATTGTTCACACAATAAGGTGGGTAGTGTATAGATGTTTTCGAAAGAATAAAGCTTTTCTTAAAATTGTTTGTGTTACTGATGGTTTTTTAATGACCAAATTACATTTTTGTCTGTTTTCAGATGTTCAAATCCAATCATTCTTGTTTTGCTGCCTTTTCTCCTTTCTCCTCTGCTCTAATCCTCATTCTCAGTGTTTAATAAGTAGATTTCCTAAAGTAGATTTTGAACAATTTTTATTTCACTCTTTTGCAGCTGCAGCCAAACAGTGCATCTGGAAGCGGGGCTCTGGAACATGATCCTTCCTCCATTTATTTACGGATACCTGCTGGAGAAGCAGTACCTGGTCCCCTCCCTCTTGGAGTCTCAGTCATTGATGCTTCTGTGGCTCTTTTTGGTGTAGTGTTTCCTCATGTTTCTTATAAACACCGGTTAGTATTAAGTCAATCAGGTAATTTTTGTAAATGTAAATTATATTAAACAGTAGATTTTCTCATCCTAGTTAACTCTGCCATAAAGTGAATTATTATAATACTTAAACAGTGCTCTTACAGATTTACTAACGTGACACTTACATAATAAAAAAAATTGCATGAAAATTCCACATAATTTGAGATTCTAAGATTTGACCCTGTGTACTAACATCTGATATCCATTGTATTGTGGACTGTGTATTGCATAACAGAATTTTCATTATGTATGCTAGAATGACAACTGTTGGCAAAAAATAAATTCATTATAATAGTTCATTTGATAGAAGGTTTTGACTATATCTTTAGTTAAATACATCAGTTTGCTAAGCCTGTTGACTTTGTTGTTGAAGAAGATTTTAAATGGGTGAAAATTCCACTCCCTAATAACGTTTGTGAGATGTTCAAGTCTAGAACCTGGAAACTAACATGATTGGTTCTTTTTGTAATAGAAGCATTTTGGTTTGCTGTATTCTGTATCCAGGGACACTATTCCTAGCTTTAATAGGTAGTTTGTATATTGTGATTTTCCCAAAAGGAAAACAAAAATAAATTAATCCAAGACCATCACAGACAACTTAAAAGCTTTACAAAATTGAAATGCCTTAAAAATATTGTTGGGTCTGGTGTGGTGGCTTACACCTGCAATCCCAGCACTTTGGGAGGCTAAGGCAGGAGGATTACTTGAGCCCAAGAGTTTGAGACCAGCCTGGGCAACATAGTGAGACGCTCGTCTCTACAAAAATTACAAAACAAAAAATGCTGTGTTTGTATAAAAGATATCTTTAAATATATAGGTTACTTGATTGATTGGTTTTTAATTTGAGGAGAAAAAATGTTTAAATATGAAACTTTACCCAAATATCTTTAAGAACGTTTGGTTGCCACATAAATGTTAAATAACATGAAAGGTGGAAGAATCTTATAAAGCATGTATTTTAATGTTTTGGTTTTAAATATAAGGAAATCTATATCTAAGAGTTTTTGGTTTACTTAAAGTTATACAACTAGTTATGAAAGCATAACTGAAATCCAGGATTATCTTAATTGTATATGATCACTTTTATAGAATAAGATTAAGTATAAATAAATAAATTCTATTTAAAATGTAATATATAATCAATAACACAAATATCCAGCAGTGGAGGGATAAGTGAATAGATAATAGAAAGTCCATATCTGTAGAGACAATGTTTTGATATCAGAAGATGCTCATGATATAATGTTAAATTAAAAAGGTAAAATAAAAAGCAAGAAGTGATTCTACTTTGGTTTTTAACCAGCAGGCTGTGCAGCTTAATATATTTACTGCTGTTGTTAGTGCACTAAAGGTACTTACTTACTTTTAAAAGTTTTTTGAAGTATATCAAAATGTGCACGTATACATGTACATCTGAATCTATATCTTTATGTGAGTTTTGAAGAATGCTTTGACCTGAGACCTGTGGATTGTTATAAATTAAGCTTAAATCCTTACAGCAACCTCAGGGAGATTTTAATTTCCAACTTTAGGTCATAATTGTCTTAGTACTAAATCCAACTTCCTTGAATTCCTTTGTTTCACATCATTTCTTTTTAGAAGAATGCTCTCTCACACTCTCTTTTTATCAAAATCTTCTAAAATGGGCCAGGCATGGTGGCTCACACCTGTAATCCCAGCACTTCGGGAGGCCAAGGCAAAGAGATCACCTGAGGTCAGGAGTTCGAAACCAGCCTGGCCAACATGGTGAAATACAATCTTTACTAAAAATACAAAATTAACTGAGTATAGTGGCGCACACATGTAGTCCCAACTACTCGGGAGGCTGAGGCAGGAGAATCATTTGAACCCGGGAGGTGGAGGTTACAGGGACCCAAGATCACACCATTGCTCTCTAGCCTGGGCAACAATCGCAAAACGCCGTCACAAAAAAAAAAAAAAAAAATTGGCCAGAGCAGTGGCTCACACCTGTAATCCCATCACTTTGGGAGGCTGAGGCGGGTGGATCGCCTGAGGTCAGGAGTTCGAGACCAGCCTGACCAACGTGGAGAAACCTCGTCTCTACTAAAAATACAAAAGTAACCAGGTGTGGTGGTGCATGCCAATAATCCCAGCTACTCAGGAGGCTAAGGCAGGAGAATGACTTGAACCCAGGAGGCAGAGGTTGTGGTGAGCTGAGCAATTGCACTCCAGCCTGGGCAACTAGAGTGAAACTCTGTCTCAAAAAAAAAAGAGAGAGAGAAAAAATCACCTAAAATGGCCATAGCCTTTTTTTTTCATAAACTGATTCTTTTTTGTGTGTATTAAATAATATAAAAAACAATTCACTTCTGGTTTTTAAATTAAAAAAAATTAACCAAGCTAAATCTTTTTTGAACTTTTCCAAAAGCATCTGAGGCTAGGACATGAGGTACTATTCTCTCTAAAAGTATTTTTAGAAAAGGAAAAAGAATTGTACTACATTTAAAATTTTCTAACTTAAAAATCTTCCACAGAGATACAATTAATGATTGTTACCTGTACAAGGAACCTTGAGCATCTACTAGATGCCAGGCACTTTGTTGGCCACCGCTGTTAATGTTGAAGACCACTGCAATTATGACTTTATTTTGTTAATTGAAACTTAATATCTAGTCTTTTGTTTTATTTAATAACCACATGTCCATATAATAATTTGGGAGAAGGAGATCCAGTTTGGGCTAGCTGTGGGGATGAAATAGAAAAGAGATAGCATGGGGAATTACTTGCTAAACAATTAACTTGTACTCTTCTTATCTGTTTTTGAACCATATTGGAATAAAATGTGTCACTCATGTGATTTTTTTTCCCTGTTGTTACAGATTACAAATGTTGGATCACTTTGCCGAATGTGTTAAACAAGCTAAAGGTGTCCGCCAGCAGGCTGTACAGCTTAACATATTTACTGCTGTTCTTAGCGCACTAAAGGTATTTATCTTTAAAACATACTATTATGAAAAAAGATTTTAATTAATGCATTTAATGAGCCAGACATAGCAAGACTGTTATAATGTTTATATGTTTATCACTTGGTAACTGTTCCATTATATTAGCTTAATGAAATTACTTGAAACTTTATATTAGGCTCAGTGTAGTTAAATAAGTGTTTTCTATTTTAGTGTTGTTAAAGTTTATGTTTCAATTTGAACTTCAGATTTTACAAGTGCCAATAAATTCTTTCAGAATTTTCAAAGATGTTCGACGAATGAAATCTGATATTCTACTGACGGTTAACTAAATAGAGCTGAAGCTTGATTTGTGGTTTAGTCCATAAATCCTATGAGGCAGTGTTACATAGTTGAAAGAATGTTGCATTCAGAGATTGTGTTCTCCTTAAGCTATTGTAGGTTTGTGTCCAGAGTAATTTCTTTAACCTTTTTTTACCCTTTGTTGAATTGTAGTTTCTACAGGTATGAAGTAGAATACAGTAGTCCCTTCCTTATGCTCAGTTTTGCTTTCTGCAGTTTTAGTTACCTGTGGTCAACTATAGTTTGAAAATGTTAAATGGAAAATTCCAGAAATAATTTATAAGTTTTCAATTGTGTACCATTCTGAGTAGCATGATAAAATCTTGTACTGTCCTGCTCCATCTTGCCCTGTCCTGCCCCACCTTGCCCTGTCCTGCCCCATCTTGCCCTGTCCTGCCTAGGATGAGAATCATCCCTTTGTCCAGTGATTCCGTGCTGTCTACCCTACCTGTCTGTTAGTCACTTAATAACCATCTCTCAATTATCAGATAGGCTGCTGTGATGTGGCAGCAGGTATATTCAGGTAACCCTTACTTTACTTACTTTACTTCATACTGGCCCCAAAGTACAGAAGTAGTGATTCTGGAAATTTGGATATGCCAAAGGGCAGCTGTGAAGTGCTTCCTATAAGTGAATAAGAAAAAGTTCTCAACTTAAGAAGGAAAGAAAAAAATATATGCCGAAGTTACTGAGATCTATAGGAAGAACAAATCTCTCTGAAATTGTGAAGAAGGAGAGAGGAATTTGAATTAGTTTTGCTGTCCCATCACAAATTACAAAAATTATGGCCACAGTGTGTGATAAGTGCTTAGTTAAAATGGAAAAGGCATTAAGTTTGTGAGTGGAAGACATGGACAGAAACGAGTTCCTGTTGACAGCAGTCAAGCGCCTAATCTCATGGTTTCAGGCATCCAAGTTGGGACTTGGAATGTGTCCCCTGTGGAAAAGAGGGGACCACTGTTATAAATATTTTGCCTATCTCATAGAGCTCATGCATCATGCTAGGCACTCTATCATAATGTATTTTAATACTTTTTATATTATTGAGCACTAAGCTTATTGTATTGTTTTAAAATGGTAGCAAATATGTGTTTGCATGAGCGTATCTTAAGTTATGCTTAAGACATTGATTGTAGAAATATAGGTTTGGGCCATTTATATAACTATTAGTATATATCCTGTGAAGAGGCCATCAACTAATTTGGACCTGTGAGTTTTTTCAAAAAGGAATGAGGTGGTCATAGTCTCCGTCAGTGATTGGGAGAAGAGTGAACCGACTGTAATAATGCTGTACAGATTACACTTTTCTTCAT
Organism: Cacajao melanocephalus; assembly: GCA_963573385.1. Taxonomy (NCBI): domain Eukaryota; kingdom Metazoa; phylum Chordata; class Mammalia; order Primates; family Pitheciidae; genus Cacajao; species Cacajao melanocephalus. The sequence continues at coordinate 57,761 of CAUYLG010068716.1, read as the reverse complement.
AGATATGCTAATGCCTCTGTTGAACTTAACATTTTCCCCATGGAATATGACTTGGATTTATAGTCTCAAATAAGTAAATTAAGTTCCAGGACAGTAAGTACAGCTAGAACAAAGATAGTGACATTTAATGTGATGAACAAACTACTTCAGCATTTGGTTACTGATTATTTTTACCTCATTTTGTTTTTAGATGTATGTTGATTATATTCTTTAAGTCTTATCTTCTGTGAAATTTTTATATAAATTGTTCAAAGTTTCATACTCATTCCTCTTTCCAAATATTTGCTGTTGATTCTGGAATCACTTTTTGTTAAAGATTTCTTAAAAGATAGAACCAATCCATTTAATGGTGTGTGCTCTGTTTCATAACAGGTGAAATAGGAGAATGTTTCCTTGGAGTGATAAATTTCAATCAGTTAAATAATGGCTAATTTAATAATACAGTGTCCTTTATATATATAAGCAACTTTTAGGTACTAATCTTTGAATAGAGACACTTCTTGCAATTAGGGAGTGTTTTAGGGCCAGTCTATGACTGTGTTCTGAAATCGTATTTAGGAATTACCGTGAATTTAACAGATTTAACAGATTCTAGGCATTAGTATATACATGTGTAAATTGGCTGAAGAAAACAACGTATGAAGATGTATGTATATTTTAGAAAGATTGCAGCATATATTTTTATTTTATTTAATATGAATTGTGAGGTCAGGTGTGCCTGTAATCCCAGCACATTAGGAGGTTGAGGCAGGCGGACTGCTTGAGTTCAGGAGTTTGAGACCAGCCTGGGAAACATAGTAAGACCCTGGCTCTACAAAAATTTTTTAAAAATTAGCCCAGCATGGTGGCAGGCGCCTGTAGTCCCAGCTACTTAAGAGGCTGAGGCGGGAGGATTGCTTGAGCCCAGGAGGTCAAGGCTGTAGTGAGCAGTGATTGTGCCACTGCGCTTCAGCCTGGGCAAGGGAGCAAGACCTTGACTTAAAAAAACAAAAAATCATGTTACTGTCTTTTTTTTTTTTTTTTTTAATGTAGGGCTTAGCTGAAAACAAAAGTACTTTAGGACCTGAGGAAGTTCGTAAGTCTGCTTTGACACTGGTTATGGGTGCTCTTGACAACCCAAACCCCATCTTACGTTGTGCAGCTGGGGAAGCTCTTGGAAGAATGGCTCAGGTGGTTGGAGAAGCAACTTTTATTGCTAGAATGGCCCAATATAGCTTTGACAAGTAAGTGGGTTTCTTTACTAACAAGTTTCTTTACTAACAAGTTTCATATGTCGGCAAAGACATATGAAATAATAATTAACTGGAATATATATTTTCCACATGGTATGTAGCATATGATAATATTTTGTGGGGTTTTTTGTAATAATCTCAATTTTTAATTTAGCAGTTAATTCAACTTTAGAATCTGGGACAGTTGTAATATGTTAGATATTTTCTGTGTGGAGAGAGCTTCTAATCCAGCTCTTGAATGTTGCTTAATGGAATCAAGAAAAATGTTAATAAAGACTTCCCTCTGTTAGGTTTATTCACTGAAGAGGTACTCTGAAGTCATTTTCTCTCCTCCCTGCCTTTCCTTGTCCTTCTTTATTCTTTCTGTTAAGTATCCATTTTTTGGTATAAGCCATTCTTTTTTTAACTGCTCCAAGTTTATCATCTCTTAAATTATGACTGAAACAGAATAAAGTTAAGTATCAGATTTTAAGGATTTTCTTATATATTAATTATAAAGAGCAATCTCAGAGACCCGAATAAGTAACATTAAGATGATGAGTTGCAGTTATTAGTGACTGTCAAGTTGTTAATTAAGTAGATAAGTAGAGAAATTAAACATCAAGGGTTGTCAAGAACTGATATTTGTGTTATGTAAATTATATCATTCTTAGCTATTATATATATTGAGTATTAAATATACCAAACTGTGTCATGATCATTAACAAAAGAGGAGGAGTATGAAGCAGTGGTTGTAAAGTAGTAGATCTGAAGAAAATGTATTTTCTGAATTCTTGCATATCTGTGAATACCTTTCCTTGTCTTGATATGTGAATGGCAGTTCTATTGGTTATTGGATAATGCCCTAATATATGGTTTGAATCACTAAGGATAATAGGAGCAGGCAGAAGATAGTTAAAATATAACCAGATACTTAATCTTCTGCAGAATGATTGCTGCTATTTTCTAACAATAGATTAGTTTTCCTCTTTCCAGATATTTGCCATTGATTATGAAATCGCTTTTTGTTAAAGATTTCTTAAAAGATAGAAACAATCTTAGTTATCCATTTAATGGTTTGTGCTCTGTTCATAACAGGTGACTAGAAGTATGTTGCTTTAGAAAGCTCTTGAATGATTTTTTTTTTATTACAAAGAGTTTTAATTTATGTGTCCTTGGCTGGGTGTGTTGCCTCCTCCCTGTAATCCCAGCACTTTGGGAGGCTGAGGTGGGTGGATCACTTGGGCCCAAGAATTTAGGACCAGCCTAGGCAATATGGTGAAAAACCCTATCTCTACAAAACAGAAATGAGCTGGGCATGGTGGCACGTAGCTGTAGTCCCAGCTTCTTGAGAGGCTGAGATGGGAGGATTGCTTGAGCCTGGGAGGTGGAGGTTGCAGTGAGCCAAGATCATGCCATTACTCTCCAGCCTGGGTGACAGAGCAAGACCTTGTCTCAAAAAAAAAAAAAAGTATGTGTCCTCAATATCTGTAGGATACTATATTTATTTTGTACTTTGATGAAACACAAGGACATTTCATTTATTTATACCTGTCCAATTAATGGTTTACAAGCATTATCAGTGCTTAGCTTCATTATCTTTTTCAAATCCTTCATTATGATCTGAAATAATTATTACAAAGATTTTGTTACCCATTTTTTCACATTTTATTTGAAGTTGGGATTTTTCTTAAATTCTATATGAGATGTAATAATATTTGGCAGCATTTTAATTCTTTTATACTGCTATGTAAAGTAATAGTACATTTTAAAAACTATGTTGTCTTAGATTTGGCAGAATCTGCCTGTCTTTTGGAAAAACTTCAGTCTTTCACACCTTCATTATGTTAGACGGTTTTCATCAACATCATCTTTTTTTTTTTTTTTTTTTTTTTTTTTTTTGAGGCAGAGTCTCCTCCTGTCGCCAGGCTGGAGTGCAGTGACACGAACTTGGCTCATTGCCTCCACAATTTGAGCAATTCTTCTGCCTCAGCCTCCCAAGTAGCGGGGACTATAGGCATACACCACCATGTCTGGCTAATTTTTGTTTGTTTTTTTTTTTTAAGTAGAGATGGGGTTTAACCATGTTGTTCAGGCTGGTCTTGAACTCTTGACCTCAAGTGATCCACCCACCTCGGCCTCCCAAAGTGCTGGGATTACAAGCGTGAGCCACCACACCCAGCCCTCAACATCATCTCTTGCTGATATAATATCTGACTGTGAAACACTAAAATCACCTATACCTACAGGTCTGTCATCTATATTTGCACATTGAAATCTTATGCTAACTCACATTAAGAGAGAAGTTCACAGAAATTAAGACAGGAGTCATTCTATAAACCATTCTAGGTTAATAGGGAGTACCTTCAATTGCTTAGGACCAGTTCAGATAAAAATAAAAATCTTTGATAGTTGAATTTGTTTCCATTCAATTGAAAGTCATTTTGAGACCTCTGAGAAATGTATATTCTTATATCTCAGATTATTTATTGTGAATAGATGATTATCACTGTGAAAATTGATTCGCTTTTTAGTTCACTAAACTTACTTTTTGAGAAATGATAACACAAAGGTAACTTTCTCATCTGTACAATGTTTTAGCATTCACAGATTGCATTTATTCTTAACTTCTTTATTCCTCAAAACAACTGTTCTTTAGGAATAATAATAATTTCACTTAGATAGAGCAATGAAGGCTTAGAGAGGTAAAGATTACTTGTCCAAGGATATAATATGTTAGAAAGCCCTCAGAACGATATTGCCTCGTTAATGGGACAACATCCTGGCCCATCCTAAAGAAAGCTTAAAAGCAAGCCTTGAAAAAATTAAACTGATTCTTACTAGTAGCTTAACTGTATCCAGAATAAAACTCAGCAATATTTAAAGGAGTACAATAAATGGAGCAACTCAACATCATAAAATTTACAATATCCTGTATCCAATCAAAAATTACTAGACACATAAAGAAGCAGAAAGATAAGACCTCTTACTTCAGAAAACATCAGTCAATAGAAACAGGCCCAGAAGTGAAAAAGATGAAATTGGCAAATAAGAATGTTGAAAGAGCTATTATAAATATGCGGATGGTATTTACGGAAGATTAGACAATGTGGTAGGAAAAACAGTTCAGTCACCTATATTTGCATATTGACATCATACCCCAGCTTAGAATTAAGACCAAAATTCACAGAAATTGAGAAAAGAATCATTCTAGTGATGTTGAAGACATAGAAACTCTCAAAAATGAGGCACAGAGAGAAAAAAACCAATTAAAAATGAACAGAGTCTCAATGACTTCTCAGACCGATATCAAGCTGTATTAACATACATGTAGTTGAAATCTCAGGAAGTGAACTCTCATACATTGCTAGTAGAAATGCAAAATGGTACAGACACTTTGGAAGATAGTTTGATGCTTTCTTATAAATGTAAATATACGCTTCTTTTTTGACCTAGCATTTCCACTTGTAGGTATTTACCTAAGAGAAATGAAGATGTATGTTCATACAAACACTTATACTCAAACTTTTATAGTAGTTTTATTTAGGAGAGCCAAAAACTGGAAAGTATCCACAACTATCGATGATTGAATGGATAAATAGTGGTATATTCATAAATGGAATATTGCTCAGCTCTATAAAAAGAACAAACTACTTATACAATAAATTGGATGAATCTCAAAAGCATTATTCTATGCGAAAGAATCCAGACACCAAAGACTATGTACTGTCTGATTTTATTTGTATGAAACTATATAAAAGGTAAAACTATAGTAATGGAAGACAGATCAGTGATTGGCAGGATGTTGGGGGTAGGAATATGACAACAAAGGAATATAAGAGAACTTTTTGTGGTGATGAAAATGTTCTATATCTTGTGTTGTCTATATGGCAGCCACTAGCCACGTACGATTATTAAGCAGTTGAAATGCATCTTGCCCAAATTAATACACACTATGAGTGTGTAATACCTATTGGAGTTTGAAGACTTAGTTCAAAAAAAGAAATGTAAAATATCTCAATAATTTGGTATATTGATTACATCTTGATATTTTAATATTTTGAATATGTTGAGTCAAATAAAATTTATTGAAATTGATTTCAAAGCTGGTGGATCTTGAGACCAAAGGAGTTTGAGACCAGCCTGGACACTAAAGCAAGTCTTTATTTCTGTTAGAAAAAAAAACCAAAAACTTATTTCACCTGTTTCCTTTTTCTCTTCTGGAGTGTGGCAACTAGAATATTTTAAATTACATATGTGGCTTCTATTAGGGACTTCAAAAAGTTCTTGGAAAACTAGAATGAAAAGATACAAATAAAAATATAAACTTTTTTCTCAAGATAAGCTCCATCAGGTTGAAGACACTTTTGTAAGTGATGACGCCAGCCGTTTAGTTAATCCCTAAAGAACTGAGAATCCTGAGAATTAAATCATGTTAATACAGTCTTTTTTACATTATTAACTAAAGAAAAATGAGTACCCTTTAAATATTTTTAACATTAGGAAACAAAAAGTTGTTAGAAGCCACATCAGGACCATAAGGTGTTTGTCTAATGACTTCCCATTGAAACTCTTGCAAAATTGCCCATGTTTGATGAGAGGAATGAGTAGGAACCTTCATGGTGGAGAACTATCTAGTGAAGCTTTCCCTGGCATTTTCCCGCTAGAGCTTTGGCTAACTTTCTCAGAACACTCTTATAATGAGCAGATGGTGGTGTTCTTTGGCCCTCCAGAAAGTCAACAAGCAAAATATGTTAAGCATTCCAAAAAACTGTTGCCATAACCCTTGCTCTTAACTAGTCCACTTTTGCTTTGACTGAACCACTTTTACCTCTTGGTATCTATTGATTTGTTTGTGCTTTGTGTCAAGTTTCATACTGGTAAAGCCATGTTCCATCTCCTATTATAGTTCTTAAAAGAAATGCTTCAGAATCTTGATCCCACTTGGTTAAAATTACCATTGAAAGCTCTGCCTTGTCTGCAGCTGATGTGGGTAGAATAGTTTTGGCACACATCAAGTGGAAAGTTTGTTCAATCAGAATTATGTAAGCTGAACCATGTTGGCTGTATGTTGTTGGCTACTATTTCTGCTGTTAATCATCAGTACTCTTCAGTTAGGGCACAGATGAGATATATTATTTTCTCTCAAATTGATAGGTATGGTCTTCAGCTGTGGGCTTCATCTTCAACATGGTCTCATCCCTTTCTTTGGTGGTTTTTTTTTTTAAGACAGAGTCTCACTCTGTTGGAGTGCAGTGGCACGGTCATAGCTCACTACAACCTCCCCTTCCTGGGTTAAAGTGATTCTCGTGCCTCAGGCTCTGGAGTAGTTGGGATTACAGGCATGTGCCACCACACCCAGCTGATTTTTATATTTTTAGTAGAGACAGGGTTTCACCCTGTTGGCCAGGCTGGTCATAATGACCTCAAGTGATCCACCCACCTTGGCCTCCCAAAGTGCTGGGATTATAAGCGTGAGCCACCGCGCCCGGCCTGCCTCATCGCTTCTTAAAACGAGCTATCCATTTGTAAACTGCTAACATCTTTGAGGGCGTTGTCCCCACAAACTTTCGTAAAGCGTCAGTGATTTCACCATTCTTCCTCCCAAGCTTCACCATAAATTTGTTGTCTGTTCTTACTTCAGCTTTAGCAGAATTTGTGTTGCTCTGATAGGGGTGCTTTTCAAACTGATGTTTTGTCCTTCTTAGTGCCTAAAACTACATCCTGTTCAGATATGTTGTAGCAGGTTTTATTTTGGTACTCCAAAATGTTGAAATCCATGGTTAGTTTTTGCATAATGTGTAGTTTCCATGAACTTTTTGAAGGCCCCTCATACTCATCTTGGACATCTCTGTTCTAATGATTATGTGGTGGTTACATACTGTATACTTATCACAACTCATTAAATTGTATATTTTAACATACATTTAAAATATAATTCTACACCTAAAATTGGTGAATATGATGTATGAGTCTCCATAAAGCTTATTTTTAAGTAATATACAACATCTTTTATGTATTTGAATTCGTTTAAAGTATATTTCACAAATAAAAAAGATTGGCCTATTTTAAAGAAGTTCAAATCTTAATTATAGGATATTTTACCACGCCTGGCAATTATAGGATATTTCTTAAGTGTAAAATATTTTATGCAATACTGTAAATACAAATACCTTTTTACTATTTTTAAAACCAAGCATAAAAGTTATTTTTTTTAAATATAAAAATATTTCAAATAACTCTTGAGTTTTCAAGAAATAATTAATATTAAAAATGAATTGTCGACCAGGTGCGGTGGCTCATGCCTTTAATCCCAGCACTTTGGGAGGCGAAGGTGGGTGGATCATAAGGTCAGGAGTTCGAGACCAGCCTGACCAAGATGATGAAACCCTGTCTCTACTAAAAACAGAAAAATTAGCCGGGCGTGGTGGCATGCACCTATAATCCCAGCTACTCAGGAGGCTGAGGCAGGAGAATTCCTTGAACCTGGGAGGCGGAGGTTGCAGTGAGCCAAGATTGTGCCACTGAACTGCAGCCTGGGTGACAGAGTGAGACTCCATCTCAGAAAAAAAAAAAAATGAGTTGTCAAATTTTCTCTAAAATTGAAATAGATTTTATTCTGTCAAATGTATAACTTTAACCTATTATTATTATTGTTATTATTATTATTGAGACAGGGTCTTGCTGTGTCACCTAGGCTAGAGTGCAGTGGCATGATCACAGCTCACTGCAGCCTTGACCTCTCAGACTCAAGCATTCCTCTCATTTCAGCCTCCCTACTAGCTGGACCTACAGGCATGCACTGCCATGCCCGACTAAGTTTTGTATTTTTTTAGAAAGGGCAGTTAGCCATACTGGTCTTGAACTCCTTGGCTCAAGTGATCCACCAGCCTCAACCTCCCGAAGTGCTGGGATTACAGGCATGAGCCACCACACCAGCCCCAGTTATTTTAAATTGAAGTTCTAACTCCTGTTAGGGAGTGGAGAAAAAAGTAATTGGTTGTAATCTTTTCTTATTTTCCAAACAAATCCCTGTTTTTGTGTGACTTACAAGGTTGTTGTTGTTATAGGGAAATAGCAAAATCAGTTCTTGAAGCATATTCTTTTTTTCAGGTTGAAATCGGCTCGAGATGTTGTATCTAGGACTGGTCATTCATTGGCTCTTGGTTGTTTGCATCGTTATGTTGGTGGAATAGGCTCTGGACAACATCTGAAGACCAGTGTCAGCATTTTATTAGCTCTAGCACAAGATGGGACATCCCCTGAAGTCCAGGTATAATATTATTGATTTTTTTATTGTGAAAGCGTAGAATAATCTTTTTAGGAAAATTGTTTGCTCTATCAAATAAAAATGTCTCTGGTAAGTTGTTAGGACAAATGTATTAGGGTCTGTTTCTGTAATAGTACATAGCCAGATTTTATCAGCCTAGTCTTAAAGTCTGTCTTATTCTGGGAATTTCACTCATTCATGTACATTCCTTCAAACATATTTTCTTATTATTATTTATTATTCTCTGTATTTCCTCTTATTTTTGTCATTTTCTTAGATTTGTTAGATTGATCAAGTTTTGTTTTTTTTTTAATAACCTTCTTTCTCTCTCTTCCTGTAATACCTCAACCTAGGTCCTATGTCATTGGCTGAATCTTCATGTGGACCCTTTGAATATTTTGTTTTTGTTGTTTCTTTTTAGACATTATTATACATAAGTAAATATAAATACAGTGAAGATGAAGAGTGTGTGAAAATATCCTACAATCTTGATTTGCCACTTCACATTGATATGCCTAAAAATACTAGTAGTATACCTATGTTGCAATTGAGTATACTCAATTCAGTATACTCAAATTCTTCCTTACAACTAAAATGATATTATATTTTATTCTAGACATGGTCTCTTCATTCACTTGCTTTGATAGTGGATTCTAGTGGTCCGATGTATCGTGGCTATGTGGAACCAACATTATCTCTAGTTCTTACCTTGCTGTTGACAGTTCCGCCTTCACATACAGAAGTTCATCAGTGTTTGGGTCGATGCTTGGGTGCTATAATAACTACTGTTGGCCCCGAACTACAAGGTAAGTAAATCATCTGAAATTAAGGAACCTAGACAGATAATCACTATCTTTAAATTTCCGGAATATCACCGTCACATTGCTTGAAGAAATTTTATAATAACAAGGACTATGTGCTGAATACTTGGATTTACTGAAAGCCTGGCACTCAGCCTTTTACATCTGGCATTTCATTTAATGCCTACAGCAAACCTATAACATGACAATGTTTTTTGAAGTTTTGAGCAGAGAAAACATTTTAAATGAAATTTTACTTGGATTCCCATGAAAACAAAGTTAACAATGGAGTTCCTTTGGCCTAGTGTGCTAACCACTTGTCTTCATGGACTTTTGCTTCATTTTTTTTGAACTCTAAGGATTAGGAACATAGTTTGAAAAACCACTGTCATAGGTAAATTTTATCTAAATTTTGTTTTTGTTTTTTTTAAATTGGATTTTAGGTTTTGGGGCACATGTCAAGAACATGCAAGATTGTTGTATAGGTACACACGTGGTAGTGTGATTTGCTGCCTTCCTCCCTTTCACCCATATCTGGCATTTCTCCCCATTAAATTTTGTTTTTTTATAGAAGAAAAAGATATTAGCTAATTTTTTATGAGGAAGTAAACTGTGAGAAGATAAGTAATTTGCCTAGAGTTAGTCAACTTATGAGTGGTACATTTATGATCCTAAAGCCTATGTTTGTACCACTTAATTCCACTGAACTAATTCTACTAATGGTTAAATTAAACTCCCAGGTCAGCAAATTTTTGTAAAGATATCCTGAATATATAAACCACTTTCAGAGTTTTCCTTTTTCTCCTTTGTCATTTATTATATATGTTTTCAGAGGGTTGAGCTTTTAACATACGTTATTTAATTCTGATAAGAATCCAGAGATTGATATTGTCTCCATTTTACAGATGAAATACTGAAGTTGAAAGAGGTTAAGAGCTTTTACAAGGTTTTGGAAACTAGTGAGTGTTTGGAGTAAGAAGTGAAGCCCAGATCAATTTCCGTTGTCCACATTCTTTTTTTGTTATTGTTTGTTTGAGTCTGTTGCCCAGGCTAGAGTGCAGTGGCTCAGTCGTGGCTCACTGCAACCTTCACCTCCTGGGTTCAAGTGATTCTCCTGCCTCAGCCTCCTGAGTAGCTGGAATTACAGGTGCACGCCACCACACCTGGCTAATTTTTTGTATTTTTAGTAGAGACAGGGTTTCACCATGTTGGCCAGGCTGGTCTCAAATACCTGACCTTATGATCCGCCCACCTTGGCCTCCCAAAGTGCTGCGATTACAGGCATGAGCCATCACACCTGGCGTTTTCTTTAAGAGATGGGGTCTCGCTATGTTGCCCAGGCTGTTCTCAAACTCTTGGTCTCAAGCAATCTTCCCACTCCCATCTCTGCCTCCCAGAGTGCTGGGATACAGGTGCAAGCCTCCACACCCAGCCCATTGCCTGCATTCTTAATCCCTATGCTATGTTGCTTCCATTTTGACAGATATTTTTAAGAGAGAATAAAGAAAAGGACTTAAAGAAAATGCTGGAAATTGAAAAATAGGTTTTGTTTTGTTTTGTTTTCAGGGAGACAGAGTCTTGCCCTGTCGCCTAGACTGGAGTGCAGTAGTGTGATCTTGGCTCACTACAACCTCTGCCTCCTGGGTTCAAGCAATTCTCCTACCTCAGCTAACTTTTGTATTTTTAATAGAAATGGGGTTTACCATGTTGGCCAGGCTGGATTCGAACTCCTGACTGAGTTCGTCTACCTCAGCCTCTCCCAAATAGTGGTATTACAGAGAAAAATAGGTGATTTAAACAAGCCTCTTTTTTAGACCCATTGTCCTCTTTGGGAAAGTGAGAATGGTTCTTTCTGTGAATGTCACAAGGATGTGAAGAGGATAAATATATGCCTTTGATTAAGCATAGGTGTTTATCAAGTATTTTCTAAAGTGATAATGATAAAGCAATGCATATAAAACTAGAATGTAGCTCTAATGTGATTTTTATGATTTCCTTGTTTACATATAAATATATGCATTTAAAATTATATCAGTAAAAAAATTTAAGTCACTTATATTTAGCAATAAAGAAATTATTATATAGACAGTATATAATACCATTATATAGTTCAATATAATACAAATTGAAAAATTTGTCTTTCCTAATTAATTCTCTGAAAATTAACATTAATCTTATTAGGAAAACAGGATTTGAAGTTATACAGTGAAAGTATGATAATATTAGTTGAACAGAGAACTAAAGAATGAGAAATCATCTTTCAAATAAAACAGTACTGGTTTTAAAAGACAGTATAGTTTATTGGGGAATAAATAGAAATCTAGCTAAATCCCGGAGAGATGCATTATTATCCAACTGTAGTCATTTTTGAAATCATTTCTGTGGACGTTGCAGACTTTTTGTTTTCAAAACAATCTGAATGAGGGGGCACAGTGGCTCACACCTGTAATCTCAGCACTTTGGGAGGCCGAGGCAGGTGGATCTCTTGCGGTCAGGAGTTTGAGACAAGCCTGGCCAACATGACGAAACCTTGTCTCTACTAAAAATACCAAAATTAACCAGGTGAGGTGGCAGGCACCTGTAATCCGAGCTACACAGGAGGCTGAGGCACAAGAATCGCTTGAACCCAGGAGGTAGAGGTTACAGTGAGCCAAGATTGTGCCACTGTACTCCATCCTGGGTGAAAGATTGAAACTGCATCTCAAAAAAAAATAAAAAGAAGAAGAAGAATTGGATAGAATGGTTATTTAGAAGATAATTGTTTACTAGGAATGCTTTTGGTGATGCTAATAAAATAATCATTGTTTTATATTTTCTTTCATTTTGCGCTAGGGAATGGAGCAACAATTTCTACAATTCGTTCGTCTTGTTTGGTGGGTTGTGCAATAACACAGGACCATTCAGATTCTCTTGTTCAGGCAGCTGCCATATCTTGCCTTCAGCAGCTTCACATGTTTGCACCACGACATGTCAATCTGTCTAGTCTTGTTCCTAGTCTTTGTGTAAGTATAGAGCTATTTCATTCATTGGTTTTTAAGTTGTATTTTATTTTACATTTAAAAAACTTTTTTATGGGTACATAGTCGGTATATATATTTCTGGGGTACTTGAGGCATTTTGATACAAGCATACAGTATATAATATAATAATCACATCAGAGTAAATGTATCCATCACCTCAAGCATTTATCATTTATTTGTGTTACAAATAATCCACAGTTATTTTTAAATGTACAATTATTATTGACTATTGTCATCCTCTTGTGATATCAAATACTAGATCTTTTGTTTGTTTGTTTTTGAGCTTCAGTTGTCATTTTATGACTTCCTTTATTCTCTGGTTTTCCCTTTTAAGAAATATTTTGATGAACTGTTTATTTCTTCACTAAGTATATCACATTTTTAGTTTTTCCCACTCAGAATTTTATTTCCTAAAGCTTGATTCATACTTCTGAGGATCTGTTGCTATCTTTATAATTTTTAATTGATTCATTCATCAAATACTTATTGGTAGCCTGCTATATGTCAGGAACCATGAACGTACTAGAGATACATTTGTGGATGAGACAGCATCAAGCCTCTGTCATAGTAAAGTTTATAGTTTACGAAAGAAAATGGAAAAATATTATTTACAAATAAGTGTTATAAAAACCTGGAGGAGAGCATAAGAGAGCATATAGCAGGAGGCTTATCATAATCCCAACATTCAGAAAATATTGAAAATATTTTCATTAAAAAGTGATATTTAAGGTTGGGCTCAGTGGCTCACACCTATAATCCCAGCACTTTGGAAGGCCGAGGCAGGTAGATCACCTGATGTCAGGAGTTCGAGACCAGCCTGGGCAATATGGTCAAACCCCGTCTCTACTAAAAATACAAAAATTAGCCAGGTGTGGTGGCATATGCCTGTAATCCCAGCTACTCGGAAGGCTGAGGCAGGAGAATCACTTGAACCTGGGAGGCAGAGGTTGCAGTGAGCCGAGATTGCGCCATTGTACTCCAACCTGGTCAAGAAGAGCAAAACTCCCTCACACACAAAAAAGAAAAAGATATTTAAGGTATGATTTGCAGAATAAATAGGAATTAGTTTGCAAAGGGCATGATATTAAAGTAAACAGCATTTACTTTTAGACAGAAAGAAAAATATGTGAAAGGCCCTAAAATGGGAAGGGTTGTCATACATTTAAAGAGCCAATTAGTTAGTATATTAAGGTTGAGAGAGAAGAGGGAGACATGGGGCCTGGAGGAAATGATGGGGCTGGACAACTAACCAGGTGACAGATTGTGTAGACTTTCTATGTATATAAAACCTTTGGACTTTATTCTACAAGCAGTGGGAAACCATTAGAAGGTGTTCTCTGCAGGGGAGTGACATAATCAGATTTGCACTTTTTACATTTTGTTCTTGCTACATGACAGAGAGTGGACTCTGCAGGATAAGAATTACAGTATTCTAAAAAGAAAACGATAGTGATTTGCTCTAAGTAGTAAAGAAATGAGGAGAAATCAGTGGATTTGAGTGATATTTAGGATGAAGGTTTTGTTCATTAATTGGCTCTCAGTGGGCCATAGTAGGGGGAAAGGGAGAAGGATGCAGCCCAGGTTTTTGACTTGAGTATAGTAATGTAATTTCCTGAGATTGACACCATTGGAGGAGGAGGGCTGGAAAGAGTGGATATCATTAATTCAGCTTTAGACACATGGATAGTTATGTGGGCCTGGAGCTCAGAAAAGAGGTCTAGTTAAAGAGGTACATTTGGGAGGGATACACATTTATATGGAAAATAGAGATATAGGAGTAGACGTGATCACCAAGGAGAGAGTGCTGATTGAGGAATCCAACTTACAAAATTTAGAAAAGAGAAAAGGAGTCAGCAAAAAATATGTAGAAGCAGTTAGTTTAAAGAAGAAATAGATGTTGTGGTGTTCACAGAAGCTAAATGGAGTAGAAGAGTGGTGTTTTTGGAAAAATTGACAAGCTGAGTCTAAACTTAATAGGGAAATGCAAAGGGCTTATAGTGAAGTTGGAAGATTTACTGTACTTACTATAAAGATTTACCATAAGCTCCATTGAGAAAGACAGGATAGTATTGCAAGTATATGCAAGTAGACAAATGGAACACAATGAAGTGTCCAGAATTGGATTCACGCATGCACAGTCATATAACTTATGACTGCAGCATATGGTACCACTACAGTTCAGTGTGGATAGAATTATATTTTCAACAATAGAGGGAATAAAAGATACCATTAATATCACAGATGTTAAAATGAAAAAGTACACCTGAGAATAACTGCAGTGGAGTTTTTGAAAACACTTTGTAAAGTGTTTTATTTCTTTCGCTTTGGCTTTGCCAGTCAACATTTGTTGAATATATTTTCTTAGCTACAATTCTCTGTAATTACTATTAAATTAAAATGTTGTGATGTTCTCTATATATCTTTTATCGTTTGAATCTTACTGCAGTTGTGTAAGATAGGTGAGTTAGATATTGTCCCCACTGTAAAAATAAAAAGGCCAGAAACTCCAAGAGACTAAGTGACTTTTTCTTCCCATTCGATATTATGCTTGAGCTTTCTAATTAATTATGGCATATTTCAAAGTTCCAAAATGTCTTTATTTTTAGGAAGAGGAGTAAATAAAATACTTTGTTGGCTGGGTGCAGTGGCTCACACCAGTAATCCCAGTGCTTTGGGAGTCCAAGGCAGGTGGATCACCTGAGCCCAGGAGTTTCACACCAGCCTGAGCAATATAGTGAGACCTCGTCTCTACAAAAAATCAAAAAATGAGGTGGGAGGATCACTTGAGCCCGAGAGGCAATAAGCTGTGATTGTGCCACTGCACACCAGTCTAGGCGACAGAGTGAGACCCTGTCTTAAAAAACAAAACAAAAAGACAAATAACCGAACTATTTTGTTGATAAAAATCTGTCAGATTTTTTCTTCTCAGTTATACTTTATTTTTATTAATACTTGGTATAAATTTCATGGGCTATGAATTTTATGCAAGTATATCTTGAGTTACAAATGCTATATTAATAGCCTAAAAATAAATTCTCTGTCATTATGAAGAGGAGATATATTCCATACACCTTTTCTTCTCCATCCCCATCATTTGTGTCTGGGATTCTTTCTAAAACATATTACTTCCTTGCCTAAAAAGCAGCACATGGGGCCAGGCATGGTGGCTCATGCCTTGTAATCCCAGCACTTTGGGAGCTGAGGTGGGCGGATCATGAGGTCAGCAGATCAAGACCATCATGACTAACATGGTGAAACCCCATCTCTACCAAAAATACAAAAAAATTAGCTGGACGTGGTGGCACGTGCCTGTAGTCCCATGTACCCAGGAGGCTGAGGCAGGAAAATCGCTTGAGCCCGGGAGGCAGAGGTTTCAGTGAGCTGAGATTGTGCCACTGCACTCCAGCTTGGGTGACAGAGCAAGACTCCATGTCAAAAAAAAAAAAGCAGCACATGGAACATAATTTAATATTTTCTTCATGAGTCAAATTTATAGTAATAATTATAATGGCTTACATTTATTCAGCAATTACGATGTGCCAGCCAGCACAGTAACCATTTTACTTATTTACACCATATTCCTGTGAAGAGTTAATATTCCCACCTTACATATGGGCAAATCAAGGCACAGAGGGGCTAAGTAACTTGTGTAAGGTGTCACAGGAATAAGTGACAGAGCCAGGATTCAAACCCAGTCTGGCAGCTGTGTCTGAGTTCTTAACTTTTTTGCCATGCTGCATCTTACACTTTTATGTTTTAGAGTGTACTATATTCGGGGACTTTTCAGATGAAAAAAAGTCTGTAGCAAAAAGCCCCATTTTCCTTTTTTTTTTCAGGTGATTATGTTTGCTTGATTTGGGTGATTATATTTACTTGATTTGGTTTTTTCACTTTAATAAATAACCTCCTTTGCTTTCAAATATAATGGTGTGCTCTGCCCCCTAACTTTTCATTCACTACATTTGAGCTCTATATACTTAAAAAATTTAGATGACAAAGTTGAGTAGGACCATGTGTAAAATAAGATCTGCAGAAGATCCTTCTGGATTTTCATCTAAGTATATTGTATGAACTTTAGAGCACAGATCTTGAGACAGTTATTTTGGTTACTAACATATTTTTTATATATTTTAGTAGTAGTAGTATTTTCCCAAAAGGCCATCATTTGACTATGTTTTAAACAACTGAAGTTGTTAAATGAGGAACGTCTTCACAAGTAAAATGTTTCTATATATTCATTAGGCAAATAAGATTAAAAAATTACAGCTTTTAAAGAGAAATTGCCTAACATTGTTATGATTTACAGGTTCACTTATGTAGTTCCCATTTGTTACTTCGACGAGCAGCTGTGGCATGTCTTCGGCAACTTGCACAAAGAGAAGCAGCCGAAGTATGTGAATATGCCATGAGCCTGGCAAAAAATGCAGGGGACAAAGAGAGCAGTAGTGCCAGTAAGTTATGTTATTGGTCAATATTCCTTTTTGTTTAAATACTTTTATATTTCAAATAAGTACTATTTATCAAATAACATTTTGTGTTGAAATATGGCCAAGTGTCTTATTCTTTGAAATAAAACCACTGTCACTTAAAAAATTCCACCATGGTTTTCTTGGCAATTTGGCATTTTTGCTTTTTAAAATATTTTGCAAGTTGAGCATAGTGTTGTGTACCTATAGTCCTAGCTACTCTGGAAGCTGAGGCTGAGCCCAAGAGGTCAAGGTTACAGTGAGCTATGATCATACCACTGCACTCCAGTCTGGGTGGCAGAGTAAGACCATGTCTCCTAATGTAGGTAAGTAAGTAAATAAGTGAAAAGTTAGGTGTGAGTGACTGGATTTAGAAAAAAATTATTTGCAGCTTAAAAAAACTGAGTAATATTTAGTATCAGAATATTTCTGCCATTTCTTGAGGCTGTTATAGGGGCATCTGTAGGTTTTCAGTTTTTGATGGTAATTAGCCTTTTGTGACATAATTTCTCTAAGAAGGTAAGACCAAAGTAGTCAATAAAACTATGAAATGTTAGTAGATGTTTGGTAGCAAAAGGTTGATCTTTGCTTTCTTTAGTTCTTCCTGCTTTTCTGGAGGGTTTTAGGTATAGCTTGAATTCCTAGCTAGTCTTCTGATATCTGGGTGTAGGTGGTTTGGAAACTTTTTAAGAGTTTAATTGACAGAGATATTCCACCTATTATGAGGGAAAAGTTTTACTATGGAAGTTTTCTAATGCCTAGAAGCTGCAATAACTTCAGTTTTAGCATAGCATAAGAATTTTATTGGGCCAGGCATAGTGGCTCACACCTGTAATCCCAGCACTTTGGGAGGCCGAGAGGCAGGCGGATCACCTGAGGTCAGGAGTTTGAGGCCAGCCTGACCAACATGGTGAAACCCTGTCTCTACTAAATATACAAAAATTAGCCAAGCATGGTGGCGCACGCCTGTAATCCCAGCTACTCAGGAGGCTGAGGAAGGAGAATCACTTGAACCCGGGAGGCAGAGGTTATGGTGAGCTGAGATCGCATCATTGCACTCCAGCCTGGGCAACAAGAGTGAAACTTCATCTCAAAAAAAAGAACTCTATTAACAGACCTACAGTATTGTAGAATATTAAAGAAGTTAATTTTTAAAATCTAACTGTAGACATTATTAGTTTTTGGAGAGAAAAAATCACCAAAAATATTTATGGAATGCTTCTGAATACATAGAAGTTTTCAGAACTTCTACATTGTCAGTCACCACAAACAAAATTGAGACTACTTTGAAGGCTAAGACAGATCACTTGAGTTCAGGAGTTCAAGTCCAACCTGGGCAACATAGTGAGATCCTGTCTCTTTTTTTTTTAATTTTCTTTTTTTTTAGTTGATCAAGATCCTGTCGCTTAAAAAAAAAAAAAAAAAAAAAAAAGACAACCTAAGATAGAGAAAAATATTGGCAAAATATGTTATTTATTTATTTTTGAGATGGAGTGTCGCTCTTATTGCCCAGGCTAGAGTGCAATGGCATGATCTCGGCTCACCACAACCTCTGCCCCCCAGGTTCAAGCGATTCTCTTAGCTGCTCAAGTAGCTGGGATTACAGGCATATGCCACCATGCCCGGCTAATTCTGTATTTTTAGTAGAGACGGGGTTTCTCCATGTTGGTCAGGCTGGTCTTGAACTCCCGACCTAAGGTGATCCACCTGTCCCAGCCTCCCAAATTGCTGGGATTACAGGCATGAGTCACCGTGCCTGGCCTTGGATTTTTCCAATTTTTAAATGAATTTTTAGGGTAGAATCCACTTAGAGTTTGTGTTCTGACTTTATAAATTTTTAAAATCTGAACTATAAGACTGAATAAGTTTCAATTTGTTCTTCTAAAGAATGGAACAGTTTTTTTATCCTGTTAAGTATATTTAGCAGTATGTCTCTTTCCCACACCTTTTCTTATTAGAATCAAATATTTATTGAGCATTCCCTGAGATTTGTTTACAGATCTCAGAATAAACAGTTTCAAAGTTAAAAGTTTTACTCTAATTGCCAGGTTAAATTATAATCCTAAAGATATGTAAACTAGAGGCCATAGTTAAATTGTATATAGCTAGCTGGCTTTGTGGCTGTTGTGAATTTATATGTAAGACTTTATATGTAAGACTTTACTTTACTTTACTTTATATGTAAAGACTTTACTTTATATGTAAGACTCTTTATTATAACTGTTACAGATAGCAGACACCAAAATCCTATACAAATTCATTTGTAATAATTACCTTTCAGATGTCAATCCTTTTGCACCTGGAGTTAGTTCTCGAAGTGATATCCATTGCCGGCACCAAGGTGTTAATATAACAGAAACTGGTCTTGAGGGACTTCTTTTTGGAATGCTAGACCGGGAGACAGATCGAAAATTATGTTCTGATATTCATGACACTTTGGGACACATGCTGTCTTCGCTGGCAGTAGAAAAACTTTCTCATTGGCTAATGCTTTGTAAAGATGTCCTGGCAGCTTCTAGTGGTAAGTATTTAATATGTGTTCTTAAAATAAGGGAAATTGTTTTACTTCTATACATAACATAGATATATGTATAAAGATACATACATGTAAATTTGAGCTTATATTTAAAAGTAATAACTTTTGACCTACAAATCACTGTAAAAACGTTGAAGGTTAAATTATGTTATAAACAAATGAGCTTTTTATATTGTTGGGAAAGTATATTTCAAAATTTTTTGGAAGTTCAAAATAAATTTACATATATAAAAATCCCAGGTTATTCTAAGAGTATGACATATAGTATGTAAAACTATTGAAATATGTAAATGTAGTTTACATAAAAGTAATTTATGTTATTCTTTCCTTGGCTTTTGATTCTTTAAAAAAAGTTTGGTGGTTTTACTGTTTTTCAGAGAGTGAGAATGTAATCTTTTTAAAATTAGAAAATTTTTAACAGTAATAACTGTTTTTAAAGGGTCATTTTCGCTCATATAAGATTGTTATATTCTTTATTCTTGTTATAGATATGAGTACTGCAACTCTCTTAAGTAGTGGAAAAGATGAAGAATCTGAAAAGAAAGATGAGATGGATGATGATACCATGTTTACCACATTAGGTGAAGAAGATAAATCAAAGCCCTTTGTGGCCCCTCGCTGGGCTACTCGAGTATTTGCTGCGGATTGCCTGTGTCGAATCATCAATTTGTGTGAGAATGCAGACCAGGCTCACTTTGATCTTGCCATGGCACGTTCTGCTAAACTTCGAAACCCTACAAGTAAATTTAAAATCAGTACTTCTTTTCCCCAAAGCATTTTTACAGCTTGAGATATTTTACTGCTATGGATGTAGCGTGCTTTAGAATGTGCCTTTTATTTATTGTAAGTACTCTTGCATTTCATCTTAGTTTTCTGTCCCCTCTACATACTATTCATCTTCTAATTCCTATTGGGAAGATAAGTTGAAGAAGGTCGTCCACAAGGTAGATTGAGCTATCTGTCTATTTAATCATTTGCCCAAAGGATAATGATGGCAGTTACTTAGGTTTTCTCAGTACATTGTCCTGGGTTTTAGCATTTCCGCATAAAGAAAATGGTAAAATTTTAAGGCATACACAGTAAGCTTTGCAGTCCCCAGCCGTAGAGAATATCAGAATTCATGAATGCCCTGGTAGATTTCAAACTCTCAGATTTCAGTAGTGCTATTAGATATTTTTGAAAAGGTGAAAATTGTTTATTATGTAAACAATTTTTATGTCAGTAATTTTTTCTTTTGGAAACTTTTTATACCATGTATCCTTTGAATCTGATATTATAGAGAATTTACAAAGAGACTATCAGGCCCAGTATCTTCATTTCACAGTTGAAGAGACCCAGAGGAAACTGAGAGGTGACAGAATACCAGATTCCTTATCTTGTAGTTTGTTTCCTCTGCATCACCCAGTCATTTTTTAAATATCTGAAGACAAATTTATGTGTTAACAATATTGACGTCTATAAATTGAAAATGCCCCTTAGGTTATTTCACTGTGGATAAGAAGCAGTGGAGCTCACATATATATATTTTAAAAACAAACTGGTTGGGTACAGTGGCTCACGCCTGTAATGCCAGCACTTTGGGAGGCTCAGGCAAGCGGATCAGTGGAGGTTAGGAGTTCAGAATCAACCTGGCCAACATACCGAAACCCCATCTCTACTAAAAATACAAAAAATTAGCTGGGCGTCCTGGCACAAGCCTGTAGTCCCAGCTACTTGGGAGGCTGAGGCAAGAGAATCGCTTGAACCCAGGAGGCAGAGATAGCAATAAGCTGAGATTGCACCACTGCACTCCAGCCTGAGCGACAGAGCGAGACTCTGTCTCAGAAACAAACTGTAAAGTACAACATATATAAAATGAGACTCTGAATATAGGGTATCAGCAAAACACAATACATCATGAACACAGTGTTTTTGTTCATATCATTATTCAGCAAATATTTACTGCATCCTGTTTTTTGGTATACAATGAGGATACAAAGAGGAAAAAAACATAGTCCATACCCTGGAAGAACTTATAGCCTAGAAGACAGAGAGACAGACTTTTCAGTCAAATAGTTGTGGCATGTCCCAATAGTCGTATGTTAGAGTACTTTGAGAACATTAAAAACATGTAGTATTCATTTCCTGTAAAGCCAGGGAAGACATCACAGAAGAGATTAATTTGAAGTTTAGTTTTAAAGGTAGAGAAAAGGTTAGAAGACTCTTGGCATTAGTTTTCTATTGCTGCTATAACAATGCCCACAGACTTGGTTTAAAATCACACAAGTTTATTATCTTACAGTTCTGCAGGTCAGAAGTCCAACAAGAGTCTCACCGGGCTAACATCCAGGTGTCGGTGGGGCTGTGTTCCTTTCTGGGGGCTCTAGGGGGCATCCCTTTCCTTTTCTTTCCAGCTTTTATATGCTGCCTGCACTCCTTGGCTCACGGCTCCCTTTTTCTCTCTTCAAAGCCAGCAGCGTTAAATCTCTCTGTGATGCTTCTTCAGTTGTCACATCTCTGATTGCAGCCAGGAAAGGTGCTCTGCTTCTAAGGACTCATGTGCTTAGATTGGGTCTGCCTTGGTAATTTAGGCCAATCTCCATGTTTTAGACTCCATAACCTTAAGTCCCTTTTGCCCTGCAAGGTAACGTATTCACAGATTCTAGGGATTAGGTGTGGAGATTTTGGGGTGCCATTATTTTGCCTACCACAGTGATTTATTAGAAGCAGAGGGATTCAACATGAAAAAGCTAATTGCCAAAAAATAAAAAAAATCAGAGGAAGTAAGAGAATTTGTAAAACCATGGAATCCTAAGTGTGTGTACTACATTTAGGGAATGTGAAAATTTAGGAA
Organism: Cacajao melanocephalus; assembly: GCA_963573385.1. Lineage (NCBI taxonomy): Eukaryota > Metazoa > Chordata > Mammalia > Primates > Pitheciidae > Cacajao > Cacajao melanocephalus. Next base: position 35,625 of record CAUYLG010068716.1, on the reverse strand, counting down.
ACAGTGAAAATCTTTAGATTGGCTTTTCTTTCTTTGTATTTCTTAACTGTTGTTTTTCTTCCTCATTGTGTCTTGTCCTTTTACCGTAGTTCTCAGAGATACTCGCAGGTTTTTTTACACTTATGTTTTGCTTTTTTCTGCCTTCATTAATAATCTTAAGTCTGCTTTAATTTTTTTAGTTTTCCTGTAATTTGTCTGCATTTCTCCCACCTCCATTGTATCATATCATTTTTACTCTCTAAGGTTTTCTGTTTTTATACCATAGCAGCCATGATTCTTTGCATCCTATTCAGAATAGGATGCCACATGATTTTTTGAAATTTTTTTCTGGTTTTTATAAAAAATTGTTTTCAGAGATTAGCTGTTTCTCTGAATCTTCAGAATCTTTATTTTCCCTGATTGTATTCTTTTTTTTTTTTTTTTTTTTTTTTGGAGACAGAGTCTTTCTCTTTTGCCAGGCACCAGGCTGGAGTGCAGTGGTGTGACCTCGGCTCACTGCAACCTCCGCCTCCCAGGTTCAAGCAATTCTCCTGCCTCAGACTCCCAAGTAGCTGGGACCACAGGTGCGCGCCACCGGCCCAGCGAATTTGTGTTTTTCTTTTTTAGGAGAGATGGGGTTTCACCATGATCTTACTCTCTTGACCTCATGATCCGCCCTCCTCGGCCTCCCAAAGTGCTGGGATTACAGGCGAGAGCCACCACGCCCGGCCGATTGCATTTTTTTAAATAAACTTAATTGTTTATGTATTCTTGAAAGAGAAGTATATTCTCCATATTTGGAATGTTCTCTTAGTGTGGGGGTGGATTGCCCATGTTCTCTTGTTTGTGTATTTCCCATCTGTAGTTGAATGGTAACTGGTATAAGAGCTCCTACCTAGATTCCAATATTTGGCATATTTTGTTCTGGATGCTTTCTAACATCACCGCCTGCCATTCTGATTCTGAACAGTCATGACAACGTATATGAAAAAAGCATAGACCCAATAAATGTGCTATTCAGGCTCTCCTGTATCATCTTCATCTCTTCATCTTCCTATTTCCTGTGCTTTAATTGTAGGGAATTAATTATTATGCTTCCCAAATATAACCCCCCTAGTTATCTTTCCACTTTGAAGTTTTTGCCCAGTCCCCTTCTCATTCCCATCTTTTCAAGAGTTCATTTCCTAGGATTTAGAAAAAAGAGATCTTGCTTTGAGGACGGTTAGACAGAGAGATGTCTGGCAGCAGCACTCTGGTTGTTGGAGAAAGTGGCACTCTCGTTCCAGAAGTAATTGCCTGGATTTTGGTTTGGTAGACTGATATAGTCCTAGACTTTGTAAATTAGATGACAGAGTGCGGTAGGAATAATAAGTCTTTTTATTTATTTTTAGTCTGGCATAATATAAGTAGGCCCATTTCTTCTGCCTTGGAAATTTCCTCCCAAATTTTGGCAATAGTTTATCATACCTCATTCTTGTTTCTCAATTTTTTTGTTGTAGTAAGATATACTTAACATAATAATTACCATGTTAACTTTTTTGCTTATCAGATGGGCAAAATTTGTTAATTAACTTACAATTGTATATTTATCATGTACAATAAGATGTTTCAAAGTATGTACATTGTAGAATAGTTAAATCTAGCTAATAAACAAATGCACTACCTCACCTAGTTATTATTTTTGTTAGACCACTTAACATCTACTGTCTTTGCATTTTTCAGTAATATAGTATATTGTCATTAACTGTCATCACTGTGCTATAGAGTAGATCTCTTACACTTATTCCTCCTATTTAACTGTAATTCTTTTTTTTTTTTTTTTTTGAGACAGAGTCTTCCTCTGTTGCCCAGGCTGAAGTGCAGTGGCTCCATCTCAGCTCACTACAACCTCCACCTCCCAGGTTCAAGTGATTCTCCCTTCCTCAGCCTCCTGAGTAGCTGGGATTACAGGCACACACCACCACACCTGGCTAATTTTTATGTTTTTTTAGTAGAGACAGGGTCTCACCAAGTTGGTCAGGCTGATCTTAAACTCCTGACCTTGTGATCCACCTGCCTTGGCCTCCTAAAGTGCTGGAATTACAGGTGTGAGCCACTGTACCCAGCCTATAATTCTATATACTTTGACCAACATATCCCCATCTTCCCCTTACCCTTAACCACCCAACCTCTGGTAACCACCATTCTACTCTCTACTTCTGTTAGATTAACTTTTTAAAATTCCACCTATGAGTGAGATCATGTGGTATTTTTTTGTGCCTGACATATTTCACTTAACCTAATGCCGTCCAGGTTCATCCATATTGTCTCAAATAATTGGACTTTTTTCTTTTTTATGGCCGAATAGTATTCAGTTATGTATTTATACTACATTTTCTTTATCAATTGGTAGACACTTAGGTTGGTTCCATAGCTTGGTTATTGTGAATAGTCCTGTAGTAAACATGAGAGTGCAGATATCTCTTCAGCATACTGAGTTTAAAACCTCGTTTTGATTGGTGATGCGTTTTTGCTTCCTATAGATGAAGAAGCACTGTGGGCTTCCAGCCAAATTTCCCCTCTCTGCTTGCCTCCCACCTGCAAAGCAACAGATACTCTCTTTCTTTTTCTTTTTATTTTATTTATTTCTTTTTCTCTGAGACAGAGTCTTGCTCTGTCACCCAAGCTAGAGTGCAGTGGTGTGATCTTGGCTTACTACAACCTTAGCCTCCCGGGTTCAAGCAATTCTGCCTCAGCCTCCCAAGTAGCTGGGATGACAGGCACCTGCCACCATGCCCGACTAATTTTTGTATTTTTGGTAGAGACCAGGTTTCATCAGGTTAGCCAGGTTGGTCTTGAACTCCTGGCCTCAGGTGATCCACCTGCCTTGGCCTCCCAAGGTTCTGGGATTACAGACGTGAGTCACTACACCTGACCAGATACTCTTTTTAAACTCAAGATTCTAAAATTAGTTTTTTTGATAGGCACATGAAAAAATTTGAAGATACACAAATTTTTATCAAAGACCATAACAATAGAAACCTGTTTAAGTAGGAACTGTTTGGGGATCAGGCTGAGCCATAGAATTGTCACTGCTTCAAAAAGACTTTGTAGGTTTTGAAGCCTCTTAAAGAATGTTATAGACCTTGAGCTTAATAATTTTTTTTTTTTTAAAGATGAGGTTTCACCATGTTGGCCAGGCTGGTCTTGAACTCCTGACCTCAGGTGATCCACCCACCTCAGCCCCCCAAAGTGCTAGGATTACAGGCGTGAGCCACTGTACCTGGCTTTTTTTTTTTTTAATAATTTTTTTTTTAGATAATTTCTGTTGCTATATCTTTTAAGTTCACTGATCTTTAGTATTTAATCTCTATTGATTTTATCCAATGTACTTTTCATTTCAGATATTTTGTTTTATATCTCTCAATTCCCCTTTGTGATTTTTTTTCTACCTTTCATTTCTCCCTTCATTATTTTTGTGCTTTTCTTTTCCTTCTTTGAACATAGAAAACATACTGATAATAGCTATTTAAAGTTCTCTGTCTAATTCTGTTATCTTTTTCATTTCTGGACTTGTTTCTATTCACTGATTTCTCTCTCTGTCTCTCTTTGTTATGAGACATATTTCCCTACGTCTTTGCATTCTTGGTAATTTTTTATTAGATGCCAGACGTTGTAAATTTTACGATATTAGTGCTGGATTTTGGTGTATTCCAAAATAATTTTGAACTTTGTTCTGGGATGTAGTTAAATTACTTGGTATCATTTTAATTATTTTTGAGACTTGTGTTTAAGCTTTGTTCATACAGATCCAGGACAACTTTTACTCTAGGGCTAAAAGAAAACAATTTCCCTTTTCCACATCTTATTTTTATAAAAATATTTTCTTTCTTATTTTGTAAATTTAAGTGTCCTGACAACAGTTTTTCTAAAGTAGAGATTGGCAGACTACAGCCTACAGTTCAAATCCAGCCTACAGCCTTTTTTGTAAATCAAGTATTATTGGAGCACAGCACTCTCATTTCTATACTATTGTCCGTGGCTGCTTTTACACCCTAACAATGGAGTTGAGATAATATAGCCTGAGGCCAGGCACAGTGGCTCTTGCCTGTAATCTCAACACTTTGAGAGGCTGAGGTGGGCGGATCACAAGGTCAGGAGTTTGAGACCAGCCTGGTCAACATGATGAAACCCCGTCTCTACTAAAAATACACAAATTAGCTGGGCATGGTGGTGGGCACCTGCAATCTCAGCTACTTGGGAGGCTGAGGCAGGAGAATCGCTTGAACCCAGGAGGCAGAGGTTGCAGTGAGTCAAGATCACATCACTGCACTCCAGCCTGAGCAACAGAGCGATATTCCATATCAAAAAAAAAAAAAGATAATATAGCCTACAAAGTGTGAACCAAAAAGTGACTGAAGCAGATATCAATTGGTAGAGGTTTATTAGCCAAGGTTGAGGATTTACCTGAGAAAAAACACAGGTAACAGGAGCATCAGCAACCTGTGCTTTTTCCAAAGGGAGTTTTGGGAACTTCCTTATTTAAAGAAGAAAGAACAGCAGGAAGGAAAAAAAAAGGCGGGGGGAGAGGGTAGGCAGTGGGGCAGATGATCGTTATATTCCTGTGAGGTTCTGATTAGCTTCAGTTAATCTTTTTTTTTTTTTTTGAGACAGGGTCTCACTTTTTCACCCAGGCTGGAGTGTAGTTGTGCAATCTCGGCTCACTGTAACCTCGACCTCCCAGGTTCAAGGGATCCTCCCACCTCAGCCCCCTGAGTAGCTGGGACTGCAGGTCCACGCCACCACGCCCAGCTAATTTTTGTTTTTGTTTTTGTTTTTTTGTAGAGATGGGGTTCACCATGTTGGCCAGGCTGGGCTGGAATTCATGAGTTCAAGCAGTCCACCCACCTCAGCCTCCCAAAGTGCTAGGTTTATAGGCTGAGCCATCTCACCCTGCCTAGCCTCAGTAAATCTACATTTTACTTGTGAAAAGGGGGAATACAGGAAAAAGTCAGTCATACACTGGCCTCAGGGTAGAGAGAGGGATGATTTCTCACTTGTGAACATAAGCTGGTAATTGGCATTGTCAGGGTGAGATTCAATAGAACTTGGTTTTAGGAATGGTTCTTAGCAGGGGATATGTATGCTGAAAGATTCCTTGTGAGCAATTTGTGAGAGGAGGCCATTTGGGAAGATTTTTGGCCTCCTGTCATTGTGGGAACCTGGCTGAAAATGAGGCAATGACAAACAGTTGTGAAATTACAGCTATCTGGGAACAAAAGGGAGGCGGTATTGCATGACTCAGTTCCCAAACTTCACTTTTTCTTTGGCATAGTGAGTTTGGGGTCTCAAGCTTGTTTTCTTTCATAACTAAAATATTAGCTATCTGTTCTTTACCGAAAAAGCCTGCCAATCCTTGTTCTTAAAGAATTAGAAAGTCAGCCGGTCACAGTGACTGATGCCTGTAATCCCAGCACTTTGGGAGGCTGAGGCAGGCAGATCATCTGAGGTCAGGAGTTCCAACCAGCCTAGCCAACATGGAGAAACCCGGTCTCTACTAAAAATACAAAATTAGCCAGGAGTGATGGCACGTGCCTGTAATCCCAGCTACTTAGGAGGCTGAGGCAAGAGAATCGCTTGAACCCAGGAGCCAGAGGTTGCAGTGAGTCAGGATCGCGCCATTACACTGTAGCCTGGGCAACAAGAGCAAAACTCCATCTCAAAAAAAAAAAAGTATTTTACATCACATATCATTGTACATCCTCTTAACATCATCAACATTACTGTATTGTATATTTATCACTGTTCTTGAAAGATTGATATGGAAGTTGTCTTGAAAGAATGTAGTATCTTTGCTATTTTTAAACATCATGAAATATGTGGATTGTGTTTTTTTGTCAAAAATTCATTTCATTTCATATTTTTATGTTATTACACTTATTTTTGGAAAAGTTTTCATTTTTGAATTCTATTTTTATTTTTAGATGACCTCTTGGTACTTCATCTCTCTGACCTGATTCGCATGGCATTCATGGCTGCAACTGATCATAGCAACCAGCTGCGAATGGCTGGGCTCCAGGCACTTGAAGACATTATCAAGAAATTTGCGTCTGTGCCTGAGCCAGAATTTCCAGGCCATGTGATACTGGAGCAGTATCAAGCTAATGTGAGACTTTCTATTTATTTAAAAAGTTAAAATTGACCTTTTGAAAGACCATTAAAGAAGTGCAGACTTCCCTAGAGGACTGCGTTTGGAAATACAATCTGTTTATTCCTGTAGAATGCATGTCTTTATCTCCACTGTCTGTTACCTAGTTTTAGTCACCTCACAAATGAAGAAAGAAATAAGTGTCAAACTGTTGTCACTATTTTTAAATTGTGATAGCCTATTAGTGATAAAACTAGAATAGAAATTCCAGCTCAGCTTTCCACTCTTGTGTTTGGATATTTAGCCCTGCCCTCTAGATAAAAGGAACATTAAAAAGAGTGCTGTGGATTTGCTGCCATTATTTTTATATACCAAACCTTCATAAGCATTTTTAGAAGTAGAGAGCAGTTGCCCTTTGTATAATGAAGGATAAATTACTCTTAATAACAGCAGTTAAAAGTATTACTGAAAGAATTAGATACTTCAAAGATTTTTTTTTATTTCCTTCAAAAGAGGGATCTACTTGTTACTCCTGAGATTTATACCTGTACTTACGTTCTTCAGTTGAGGCACAGTAAACTAATCCTAGCCGTGGCGGTTATATGAAGGATAAAAAAATTTTGTTAACAAGGAAATAACAGGTTGTTTTTTACACTGTGATTATGGCAAAATCTTTACTCCAATATATCATGCCTCATCGAAAAGTTGTATTCAAATATAAAAATGTTTAATGTGAATAATATATAATCCATTGTTTTTACTTTTTTTTTTGAGACAGAGTCTCACTCCGTCGCCCAGGCTGGAGTGGAATGGTGTGATCTCTGCTCACTGCAACCTCCACCGCCCAGGTTCAAGTGATTCTCCTGCCTCAGTCTCCCAGACTATAGGCACCTGCCACCACACCTGGCTAATTTTTTGTATTTTTAGTAGAGACAGGGTTTCACCATGTTACCCAGGTCTCCGTCTCCTGACCTCATGATCCACCCTCCTCGGCCTCCCAAAGTGCTGGGATTATAGGCAGGAGCCACTGCACATGGCCCTATTTTTATATCTTAAGTATAAGTGAAGAAGTTATAGCTTCTAGCCCAACTAGCCATAGAAAACCTGTGTATAATTGTTTACTCCCAAATACCCAACCTATTGGAATGATTTTTTTTTAACTTTTTATTTAGAAGTGATATCACCGGGTGGGCACAGTGGCTCAGGCCTATAATCCCAGCACTTTGGGATGCCGAGACAGGCAGAATGCCTGAAGTCAGGAGTTTGAGGCCAACATGGTGAAACCCCATCTCAAAAATTAGCTGGGTGTGGTGGTGCATGCCTGTAATCCCAGCTACTCAGGAGGCTGAGGTGGGAGAATCACTGGAACCCAAGAGGCAGAGGTTGCAGTAAGCCGAGATCACGCCATTGCACTCCAGCCAGGGCAACAGAGCAAGACTCCATCTCAAAAAAAAAAAAAAAACTGATATCGTTGGACGCGGTGGCTCACACCTGTAATCCTAGCACTTCGGGAGGTCGAGGCAGGTGGATCACCTGAGGTCAGGAGTTTGAGGCCTGCCTGGCCAAACCCCATCTCTATTAAAATACAAAAATTAGCCAGGCGTGGTGATGCACACCTGCAATCCCAGCTGCTCAGGAGGCTGAGGAAGGAGAATCGCTTGAATCTGGGAGGTTGAGGTTGTAGTAAGCTGAGATCATTCTGCTGCACTCCAGCCTACACAACGGGATTGAGACTCCATCTCAAAAAAAAACAAAACCAAAAAAAATGATAATCAAATTTACAGAAAAGCTGCAAAAATAGTACAAAAAACTATCTTAACACCCCATATTCATATTTGCCAATTGTTAATTTTGCCTCATTTTCTTTAACAGTGATTCCCTTTCTCCCCGCAACACACACACAGTTTTTTTAAACCGTTTAAATTATTTAAATCATGTGCTTTTATCCTTGAGCATTTTAGTCTATATTTTTAAAGAACAAGAACATTGTCTTATGTTCTTACTACAGAATAGGCAACCTTAAGAAATCCAACATTGATATACTACTTTTACATAATCTATCATACTCCAGCTGTGTCAGTCAACCCAATAACCTATTTCATATAGTATTCTTTCTCTTCCAGTACAGATCCAATACTGGCTCACATATTGTGATCAATTACCATCTGTCCTTAGTCATAGGGAGGGACTCTTGCTTAATTTCCAGAGTACTATTGATATACCTGACCAACTGGATCTGTTATAAGGGAGGAATATCTCAACATAGGAGCTGACTACTTCTTATTTCTGTGTTCAGCTTGTGCTTGTTATATCCAATATAGCTAAGAATCTATGACTGATGTTGGCTCATTTAAAACTAAAGCTCATGTTCCTTTACTTATTAGTATAACAAAAATGCATAAATTAATATTTTTGAGCAGCTTTTTAAAGCATCTCTTTTTGAGGTGAAATGATCTCTAGGGTCATGTAGTGACTGAATCTTTAGTACTACTCAGTTATTTAAAGAAATTGATTCAGTTATATGAGATTCACTCGTAAGGTAAATACTATTAGAAATAGGCTTAGAAAAATAGACAGAAAAAAATCTAACAATTGCAACTTTTGGTATGTCTGATAATGTGTGACTTTGTCAGAAAATCCTGTTTACTATGAAATGAAAACAAAAGAAAAAAACCAAGATTATTGTGTAGTTGATGTAACAGTCATACAGATTTGATAATGATAACCACCTGGAAAGAAAAAGAAAAAGAGTGTGAGTTTATTATAACTGAAAAGAGATAAGGGAGAAGTGATAAAAAGAAAAGGAACATAGAAGTGTTTTTGTGTGTTTTCATCTCCAAATATACAAGAGGCTTTATGTTTACTACTTACCTTTAAAAATAAAATGCTTTGGGCAGGGCGTAATAGCTCACACCTGTAATCCCAGCACTTTGGGAGGCCAAGGCGGATGAATTATTTGAGGTCAGATGTTCAAGACCAGCCTGGCCAACATGGTGAAACCCCATCTGTACTAAAAATATAAAAATTAGCCCAGTGGTAGTGGTGCATGCCTGTAATCCCAGCTTCTCAGGAGGCTGAGGCAGGAGAATTGCTTGAGCGTGGGAGATGGAGGTTGTGATGAGCCAGGATCACACTCTTGCACTCCAGCCTGGGTGACAGAGTATGACCCTGTCTGAAAAAATTAAAATTAAAATGTTTTATTTTTTCTAGGTGGGAGCTGCTCTAAGACCAGCCTTTTCACAAGATACACCATCAGATATAATTGCGAAAGCTTGCCAGGTAAGAAGAAAGATGGGACTTTGTAAAGTTGTCTTCTGTCAATTCATAGATCTCTTAGAATTTAACTTCTGTGAAAGAAGAGAGAAAAATTTGGGAGACCAACATGAGAGGATTGCTTGAACTCAGGAGTTTGAGACCAGCCTGGGCAGCATGGCTAAATGTCTTCAAAAAATACAAAATTGAGCTGGGCATGGTGACGTACACCTATAGTCCTGGCTACTCAGGAGGCTGAGGTTGGAGGATATCTTGAGCCTAGGTGGTCAAGGCTACATTGAGCCAAGATTGCGCCACTGCACTCCAACCTAGGCAACAAAGCAAGACCGTGTCTCAGAAAAAAAAAAAAAAGATAGAGAAACTCAATAATATTTTTATCTTGGAAATGCAACAGTGACAGTTTTTCTTTTTATTCTGTATGAAGTGATGCAACAATAATTAGATAATAAACGTTGTGGTCGAAGCGTTGTTTTTGACCACATGTTATGAAAATTCTGCTAGTTTGTGGGTATTAAATTATCCTAAAGAGAATTCCACAATATAGACATTTCATTGCAAAATTAATCCCAGGGAATTATTCTCACATTATTTTATCTGCAGAGACCCACAAAACCACCAAAAAAGTGCATTTTTTTTTTGACAGATTCTCCCTCTCTTGCCCAGGGTGGAGTGCAATGGCACGATCTTGGCTCGCTACAACTTCCACCTCCCAGGTTCAAGTGATTCTCCTGCCTCAGCCTCCTGAGTAGCTGGGATTACAGGCATGTGCCACCATACCTGGCTAATTTTTATATTTTTAGTAGAGATGGGGTCTCACCAAGTTGGCCAGGCTGGTCTGGAACTCCTGACCTTGTGATCCGCCTGCCTCTGCTTCCCATAGTGCTGGGATTACAGGCGTGAGAAATTAATTGTTTCCACTGACAGGAGACCAGAGAAAGAGGAACCATTGTTGATAAGAGATAGGTCTCTGGATCATGGTGCAAACCTTTGAGTTTGACTAGGTAATTTGGTTTGGGATACTGCCACAGAAATACCAAAAAATTGCTGTCCCTGTGTAAGTAAGTATATCATGAAGATGTTTCAGAGCATAGCATTTAAGCAGACAAAATCTCCTACAGTGCTCCTGATCATTAGAAAATCAAAGGTTATTAGAATGTTATCTTGTATATGAGTATTGAATTTGCCTTAAACTTGTTTCTTTTGTGGCTGTAGGTGTGTTTCTCCTGTTTTCTTTCTTCCTTCCTTCCTTCCTTCCTTCCCTCCCTCCCTCCCTCCCTCCCTCTTCCCTTCCTTCCTTCCTTCCTTCCTTCCTTCCCTCTCTCCCTCCCTCTTTCCTTCTTTCGTTTCTTTCCTTTCTTTCCTTTCTTTTTGAGACAGAGTTTCACTGTTGTTGCCCAGGCTGGAGTGCAATGGCACAATCTCAGCTGACCGCAACCTCTGCCTCCCGGGTTCAAGTGATTCTCCTGCCTCAGACTCCTGAGTAGCTGGGATTACAGGCATGTGCTACCACGGCCAGCTAATTTTGTATTTTTAGTAGAATCAGGGTTTCTACATGTTGGTCAAGCTGGTCTTGAACTCCCAACCTCAGGTAATCCGCCTGCCTTGGCCTCTCAAAGTGCTGGGATTATAAGCGTGAGCCACTATGCCCGGCCCCTAGCTGCATTTTTCTATAAGAATTTAATTTTTTTCTAGTGGCAGGCTTAAATTTGTGACCTCCTTTCCTTCTGTTGCTGGGAGGAAACTTGGTTTCCTAACAGGTAAACCAGTAGATTACAGGTTCTTTCCTTAAAGGAAAATAAGGAGTTGGCTTACATGACATCCTAGCCTGTTTGTTAGAACAAATGTCATGTTAAGAAACTTTAAAATCAGGGTAATTCTTAGATTATAGGAAGGACCCTCAGATGTCATGCAACTGGGGACAATAGTCAGTGGATCAATCAAAAATCATTTAAAGTAGGATCAGATCATGAACATAATCCATACTTAAATATTTCAGCTTAAAATTTTTTAATGTACATTCATTTACCAATCTTTTGATATAGGGCAAGATCTCTTTGAATATTATTTTGCTAATTCAGTGCTACTTTGTCTTTATTCATAAACAAAATCCATAATGCATTATCTGTGATTCTAGTTTCAGATTCTTTTTTTTTTTTCTAGAGATGGAGTTTTGCTCTTATTGCCCAGACTGGAGTGCAGTGCCTTGATCTCGGCTCACTGCAACCTCTGCCTCCTGGCTTCAAGCGATTCTCCTGCTTCAGCCTCCTGAGTAGCTGGGATTACAGATGCATGCCACCACACCCAGCTAATTTTTCGTATTTTTAGTAGAGACGGGGTTTCATCATGTTGGCCAGGCTGGTCTCAAACTCCTGACCGCAGGTGATCCACCTGCCTCAGCCTCCCAAAGTGCTGGGATTACAGACGTGAGCCTCCATGCCTGGCCTTTTTTTCTTTTTGTGATAGAGTCTCCCTCTGTTGCCCAGGCTGGAGTGCAGTGGCATGATCTCAGCTCATTGCAACCTCCGCCTCCTGGGTTCAAGTGATTCTCCTGCCTCAGCCTCCCAAGTAGGTGGGATTACGGGTACATGTCACCATGCCTGGCTAATTTTTGTGTTTATTTATTTATTTTTTTTAATAAATTTTATTTTTTTTGGTTAATGTTAGAGATGGAGTTTCACCACGTTGGTCAGGCTGGTCTTGAACTCCTGACCTCAGGTGATCCACCCGTCTCGGCCTCCCAAAGTGCTGGGATTACAGGCATGCGCTACCATGCCCAGCCTAATTTTTGTATTTTTAGTAAAGAAGGGTTTTCACCCTGTTGGCGAGGCTGGTCTCGAACTCCTGACCTCAGGTGATCCACCCACCACTGCTTCCCAAAGTGCTGGATTTATAGGTGTGAGCCACCATGCCCGGCCTAGTTTCTAATTCTTTAAAGTGAAGAAAGTACTTAGATTTTTGCAAAGAAAGCTTAGTGCCAAATTCCCAATCTTTATAGTTTTCCCCAACTTTCAGCTATATTTCTACCAAATTTCTACCAAAGAAATATTTATCAAATTTTTCCCATATGTCCTTTAGTTTCCTTAGAAGTAACAACTCTTTCTTTTCATATTCATGTTTAATTTCTTTTCACTTTAAATTTAATTATATTTTCAGCAGTTTTGACTGCCATTTTAAATTTTGTCATCAGTATGTCCTTAACTGGTAACAGTCAGTTAAAGATGTCCTTATTAATTTTATTAAAATTAGTTTTGAATTCTTTGAGAATAAAATTTTGACATAAATACTTATTCTCAACTTTTAATAAGTTTTCAAAATAGGAACGCAAGTCCCTTAACCATAATTTGAAATCCAAATGCTCTGAAAACCAAAAGCTTTTTTTATAATTTATTTGGCAGCAAAACTGAGCTGGCTTATACTCATTTGGCTCTGATGTGAAGCTGCATCAGAATGTAGCATTGGTTAATCTTTCTTATTGTGATTTGTAATACATTTTGTTGCAGATATATCTATTTGTTAATTATGGGGTGCTGCCACACATCTTGCTAAGTGTATTCCTTAATGAGGTCCATGTACCCTATTACCTTTTACTCAAAAGTTGTGAACTGTGAAAAAGAATCTTGGTACAAGGATTTCAGATGAGAAAGCAAGGACATGTAATTGTTGATAAAGTTGACACTATGAGGCCACCCCTTCCTTCCCGATATTCTTCCCTTGGCTCCGTTGTCACTGCACTTGCCTGGTTTTTCTTTTGTTTTTCTGGTGTTTTCTTCAATTTCTTTCTTTTTTCTTATACTGCTTGTCCCTTAATTGTAACTGTATTCCATCTGGTCTGGCTTTAAGGCTTTTTTTTTTTTAAACTGTCCTTGAAAAAAATTAATAATACTTTAGTTACACCTTTGTGTGTGAATTCCTAGGGTTATATAATTACCCTTGAACTTGCTCCTGAAATCCAGACCCAAATTTTTAATTGCCTGCTGAATATCTTTCCACAAGTCTCTTAGTGGCACTTTGAACTCAGCATGTAAAAATGTTCAAAATTAAAATCACGCTCTCTCACTTCTCATCTCCAGTTAGTTTCCTTTGTTCCGGTACCATCCCTCTAAAGCAGTAGTATTACCTGCCTTACATTCAAGTCAGAAGCTTCAACAATTAACATTTGGCAATTTTTGATTCCTTGCTACTTTTGTATCTCCTTGCACCAACCCTGTAAAATGGCTAATTGGTTTTCATATCCTTGGATTTCTAACTATAAGTTTGTCTCAGATGCTTCTCCTTTTTTATTCCGTTCCCAATTTGATCCATGTCATCTCTGTTCTGTGGTATTGTAAAAGAACGCTTAACTGAGCATATTACTTCCTGTCTATATACATTTTTTCTTATACATAAGTACTGAAGCAGTTTTCCTAGAGCACAATTCTAATAATATCATCCCCCCTGTCCAGAAGCCATGGAAACTCACAATTGCTTACAGAATGAAGTCTGGATTAATTTTGCATGGAATTTAAATTTTGCCATAATCTAATCTGAATTAACTTTCCTAATCACATATCTTCCCCATGTAACTCTCCTATTTCTATACACACAAACCTTTCTAACACCTAAACATTCCCATTTCTCCTGCTAGAGTTAATCTCTCTCGTCTCTTTTTAAGTGTAGTATTACAGTCATAAAACGTTCCCATGTGTTCATTCAATCTGTTTTTTGTTTTGAGAGGGAGTCTCGCTCTGTTGCCAGGCTGGAGTGCAGTGGCGCAATCTCGGCTCACCACAACCTCCGATTCCCTGGTTCAAGCGATTCTCCTGCCTCAGCCTCCTGAGTTGCTGGGATTACAGGCATGCGCCACCATGCCCGGCTAATTTTTGTATCTGTAGTAGAGACGGGGTTTCACCATGTTGGCCAGGATGGTCTCGATCTCTTGACCCCATGATCCACCTGCCTCAGGCTCCCAAAGTGCTGGGATTACAGGTGTGAGCCACCATGCCAGGTCTTCTTTTTTTTTTTTTTAAGTTCCCTTCATAGCAACCAGCATAACCCTTTGCCTATGGTAAGCAGAAATTTTGTCAAATTAAAGAATTATTCGAGACTGAACTGCTTTGGGTGGAAAATTATTTCTGCTAACATTTTTGTTAAAGTACATAGTGGAAACATGGTAAGTAAATATTATTTTGTTTTCTACACAGGAGTACAATAAAATCTATGCTTGCTGTTGATATAAGAAAAATAATAGTGCAGCAAATCACACTACCATGTGTGTACCTATGCAACAATCTTGCATGTTCTTCACATGTACCCCAAAACCTAAAATGCAATAAAAAAAAAAAAAAAAGGAAAAATAATAGTCAGGTGCGGTGGGTCACACCTGTAATCCCAGCACTTTGGGAGGCCGGGGCAGGCAAATCACAAGGTCCCGATATCAAGACCATCCTGGCTAACATGATGAAACCCCGTCTGTACTAAAAATATAAAAATTTAGCTGGGTATGGTGGCACGTGCCTGTAGTTCCAGCTGCTTGGGAGACTGAAGCAAGAGAATCACTTGAACCCAGGAGGCGGAGGTTGCAGTGAGCCAAGATTATGCCACTGCACTCCAGCCTGGGTGATACAGTGAGCTTCTGTCTTAAAATAATAATAATTATAACATGAAAGCATAGTATTGGGTATTTTGTTTTGTTCTTTGGTTTTATTTTGTGTTTTATCTTCTAGGAAAAATATCATTTATTCTATTTTCTTATGCAGTGTTAATTTTTTTTACATAAACCTTTTTAAATTTTCTTTGTCTAGGTATGTAGTACGTGGATTGGAAGTGGAGTTGTCAGTGATCTCAATGATCTCCGTCGAGTACACAATCTTCTTGTTTCTTCTCTGGACAAAGTTCAGGCTGGAAAAGGATCTTCCAGCCAGCTGTACCGAGAGAGTGCCACAACCATGGAAAAACTGGCTGTTCTCAAAGCATGGGCAGAGGTAATGACTAAACAACAACCTATTGTTTTTGGCCCATTTCTTCATCCATGAGAAAATGTTCCCCTACTCCTGTTGGTAAAAAAAAAAAAAAAAAAAAAAAAAAAAAAAAAAAAAAAGTGTTTTTTAAAAGCTAACTGTTGGCCAGGCATGGTGGCTCACGCCTGTAATCCCAGCACTTTGGGAGGCCAAGGCGGGCAGATCACCCAAGGTTGGGAGTTCAAGACCAGCCTGACCAACATGGAGAAACCCCGTCCCTACTAAAAATACAAAATTAGCCAGGCATGGTGGCACATGCCTGTCATCTCAGCTACTTTGGAGGCTGAGGCTTGAACCCAGGAGGCAGAGGTTGCAGTGAGCCAAGATTGCACCACTGCACTCCAGCCCAGGCAACAAGAGTGAAACTTCATCTCAAAAAAAAAAGACAAAAACAAAAAACCTAACCCTTGGCATGGAATACTTTTTGAAAATATATTAATCAGTTTACTGAAAACCTCTATATTGAGAAAGGGCTCTCCTACAGAATATGAGGAAATTGGGTAGGAAAAACTCAAAAATATAAATAACAGAAAATACTTCATGCCAAAAATCTTTTATTTCATTAAATTTCAGGAGACTTGCCACCTTGATATTGAGGCCGTAGGGGGTTTGTTTGTTTGTTTTAAAGGTAGGGTCTTGCTTTGTTGCCCAGGCTAGACTTGAACTCCTGGACCCAGGCAGTCTTCCTGCCTCACCCTTCCAAGTAGCTGGGACTGCAGGCATGCACCACAGTACCCAGCTTGTTTTGTTTTTTTAATCTCTAGTTTGACCTTTTTCCTTCTCACAGTCACTTTAAAAAATGTATAATTACATTGTTTTAAATTCACTTTTCAAAATTCCTCCTGCCAGTTGCTATTGAATTCTTATCATCTGCCCTCCAGTAGTGAAGTAACTAATTCCTTCCTCTACCAGCTCAGTATCTCACTTCCCTATTTTTGTGGTATTATTCAGTACCAGGTAACTGAAACCACAGAAAGGAAAACCACAGATAAGGGAAGACTATTGGAATTGGAATTGTTTTAAGCTTTTCCGATAATCTAAAACTAAACTTTTCTCATTCCCTTTCTTCCCACCCTCTGATTCATTCAACAAAGTATTACTGAGCTTCAGCTCTGTCAGGTTAGCAGTTCAGAGTACCGGAATGAAATGTATTGAGAACCAGAATGAGATTTATTGAGAGTACGGGGTGAGATGTACTACATTTGCTGAGCAAGACAAACTGGTAAACAAGTAGATGCAACAAAGTGTAAGGAGCGTTATCGTAGGAGAAACACAGAGTGTTTTGAAACACATAGCAGAGGCACTTTCAGTAGGCTGGAGGCTTAGAAGTAGGCCTTTTGGAGAAAGTGATGTTTGCACTGAAACATGGAAGATAGGAGTAGATGTCAGTTAGGCGTGAGGGTGAGGAGGGGACTGTGTGGAGCTCTGTGCTGTCAGCCCTCCCTCTTTGTATCTTCAGCATCTTCCTCTGTACATCCTCTAAAACTGCGTACATTTGTCTACCACTTTATTCTAAGGAATATTTAAGGATATGCACAAAGATTCTGCTACAAGGGTATTTGTTATAGTGCTAATATTCACAAAAATGTGGAAATAACCTAAATGTATTTCTTGATCTTGAAAGATGATAATATTAAGTGACTAGAAAATTGGGGTAGAAATTATACACACACATGCACACACATTATTATGTAAAAAAGTGTGAGTATGTTTATATAACTGTCTAGACTGCTAACAGTATCGTATCTGAGTAGTAGGATTATGTATGGTTTTAGTTTTCTTCATTTTGCTTATGTTTCTATTTTTCTCCTCTTTTGTGTAAGAAAAATAAGCCTAAAAATTTATTTTAAAATAGGTCTAAAAGATATATTCTCACATTTTGCAGATAGCAATTTAAAATATAGAACCGTTTTAGAAAGCATTTTATAATGTCTATTCAGAGTCATAAACATATTTATACACACTGACCCAGTGGTTCCATTTCTGGGCCTGTATTCTAGTGAAAAATATCCAAAATACGGAAAAGAGGTAAGTTTTAAAAATGTTTACTTGCAACATCATTTATAATGTGAATAAATGAATATCTTTTGTCTTCAAAAGCTGTATTTCATCTTTCTGAGATTCTCAATGCTAAGTAAAGAATTAGAAATAAATGTAAAATTTCAACTGTAGGAAAACTGGTAGACAGATTATGGGTCATCCACTGTAAGTCATTAGAATAGTGGTTATGATGACTGGTATTCACATGGGAAAACCCCATGATATGTTTATCAGTACAATTAAATACAGAATCTCTGTACCACAAAATTACAACTTACAAAGATAAAATATGAAAACCCGTAAAATTGAGGTTATGAGTCATTTTAAACTCTTATTTTCCCAACTTTTTATAGCATAATTATTAAAATAATATTATAAGTTGAGGAAAAATGTATACATAGACCTTAAAGTCTTACAGTGATATCCCTGCTTCCCCATTGCCTGCAGAGTGAAAACTTCAGCTACTTCCACCTTGTATCCTGTGCTCAGTCTATACGAAAAACTTGTACTTTTCTCAGATTGCTATGTGGTTTCCAATTTTTATGCTCTTGCTCTGGCTGTTCCCTCTGCCTGTAAGCTCCCTTTCCATTTTTGCCTGTGAGCAAGTGAACTTTTGTCCTTAAAAACTGCCTCACCTTTCTCACCCTCCCAAGGTTAAGATTCCTTTACCTGTGATGTTCCCTGAGATTCATGCATTCATTCATCACATAAACTGCCGAGTGTTCATTAGGTACCAGACACTGCCTAGGCACTGGGTAGAGTATACTAGAAGATAAATCATTAAAAAGATTTTCTTTATGGAAGATAAATTATTAAAACCCAATCTTTAAAAGTTTATTTTCTTAAGGACATTTTCACTCCCCTCTCATTATAATATTAGCCTGTGAATTCATGAAAAGCAAAAACTATGTGTTGTCTTTTTTGCTTTCAATCCTAGACAGTAACAAATTCAAGGCAAAAGGTACCTACCCAGTAAGGATTTGATTAGTGAATGGCTGAATATACTTACAGTGCTTATTGTGACATTTTCTTTTTCTTTTATTTTTTTGAGACAGAGTCTTGCTCTGTTGCCCAGGCTGGAGTGCAGTGCAATTCTTCTGCCTTAGCCTCCTGAGTAGCTGGGGTAATAGGCACCTGCCACCACGCCTGGCTAATTTTTGTATTTAGTAGAGATGGGGGTTTCATCATGTTGACCAGGCTGGTCTTGAACTCTTGATCTCAGGTGATCCACCCGCCGTGGGCTCCCAAAGTGCTGGGATTATAGGCATGAGCCACCACGCCCGGCTGACATTTTCTTAAAAATATTAGTGGCTAGGCACTTTGGGAGGCCAAGGAAGGTGGAAGACCTGAGGTCAGTTCAAGACCAGCCTTGCCAACATGGTGAAACCCTGTCTCTACTAAAATTACAAAAATTAGCCAGGCATGGTGGTGTGTGCCTGTAGTCCCAGCTACTCTGGGAACTGAGACAGGAAAATCACTTGAGCCCATGAGGCAGAGGTTGCAGTGAGCTGAGATCACACCACTGCATCCAGCCTGGGTTACAGATCGAGACTCCATCCCAAAAAATAAAAAAGTATAATAACAAATTTAGGGGAGAAAACAAGAGTGTAATCACTAGAAGATATGACTATGATATATTCATAACTTGAGATCCAAAGTCCCTGTTTTAGAATTTAGTTAATTACTATATGTTTTCTCTGTGCTGTAAGTCTGCTCAGTGTAGGAATAGCAGTGACACAGTGCTTCTCATCAAGAAGCTTGCAGTGTACCTATACTGATACCGTACTTAGGCTTTCTCGTTAGCTACAATGGACATAACACTGTGTACAAGAAAGACAGTTTTCTCAAGATTTCTTTTCTTGCTTGCTCTCATTCCTTTATTTTTTGTTTTCTCACTAATATGTTATTCAGCTTTGTATGTGCCAGTTGCCAAAGCCTAAATGTACTTAACAAAAACAAAGGAAAATAAACATGATTCAACAAAGAAGAAACTTTGAAATTATATTTTAGGAAAGTTGCTTTTATGTCTTTCTGGCTCACAAACTAGAAAGAAAGGATACAGATAATGTATGTGACTGGCAGATATTGGCCAGGCTATCTGTTGTAAATGCTGGGTTGCCAAATATCATTTAAGATCTGTGTAAGAAGGAGTTTAGAAGGATATTTACGGAAATCCTTTCTGTTGTCTCTTTTCCCCTCTTAGCCGCTTAGTTTGAATGCCTGATTAATAAGTCTAAGAAGGTGGAGGCAGAAACAGAGTTATACCCTGTGGCAAAAAAAAAAGGGGGTTGGGGGCCTTTGTAAAGTAGAATGAGGGAAGCCAGAAAAACTCAGAGAAGCCTATTCAAGGAACATGCCATCAGAGGAGTACTCAGAAGTCAGATCATTTTTTTTTTTAGAAAAAAATGCCTCCAAAGCAAATGGAATTATTATTTTGTGTTTATCAGGAAATCATGGAGTTGTATGTACTTTCTTTTTCTTTTTTTGAGACAGGGTCTCAAATCTGGTGCCCAGGCTGGAGTGCAGTGGCATGATCATAGCTCACTGGAACTTTGAACTCCTGGGCTCAAGTGATCCTCCTGCCTCAGCCTCCCAAGCAGCTGGGACTATAGGCATATGCTACCATGCCTGGCTAGTATTTTTGTTATTTTTTGTAGAAATAGGGTCTCACTATATTTCTCAGGCTAGTCTTGACCTCCTGGCCTCAAGTGATTCTCCTGCTTCAGGCTCCCAAAGTGCTGGGAGCCACTGTACCCGATCAAGGTATATACTTTCACTATCTATACCCAGTTATCTTTGATGATTTAACTGTATTTTTATAACAGCTTAAAATATCTTATTTTTTTAATCTTATGCCTTATTTTGTCCTCCTAAATACCATATTAGGTATATGTGGTTGCTATGAATATTAAAAAGGCAGCAGAGTCAAAACCAAAAACAGCAATTAAAAATACTGACGACGATGATGACGACTATGGTACCATAGATGAACTGCCACCAGATAGCTTAATAACACTGGTACAACCCGAACTGCCAACACTCAGTCGCCTGTGGTTAGCAGCATTAAAAGATTATGCACTCTTGACTTTACCAGCTGAATTTTCTAGTCAGCTTCCTCCAGATGGTAAGTATCACATTCTGAGTTTTACGAAGTTCAAAGTAGTAGTTAAACAAAATGGAGATGGTACAGGCTAGCAACAACAGTAACTATAATAACAGTTTAAATTTCTGTGGACTTAAGTTGACGTCTAAGAGTATGTTCTCTATGTTGAATTTGTAGATGGAAGATATAGCATGGAGCTTTTTTGTTAGCGGAAGCAAACATGTTAGCAGGCACTGTTACAATAATAGCTGTATGAGCTAGGGGTTTTTTTTGTTTTTTTTTGGTTTTTGGTTTTTGGGTTTTTTTGAGAGAATCTCGCTCTGTCGCCCAGGCTGGAGTGCAGTGGCGTGATGTCAGCTCACGGCAACCTCTACCTCCTGGGTTCAAGGGATTCTCTTGCTTCAGCCTCCTGAGTAGTTGGGACTACAGGCGCCCACCACCACGCCCGGCTAATTTTTTGTATTCTTAGTAGAGACAGGGTTTCACCATGTTAGCCAGGATGGTCTTGATCTCTTTACCTCGTGATCTGCCCGCCTCAGCCTCCCAAAGTGCTGGGATTACAGGCATGAGCCATCGCGCCCAGCCTGAGCTAGGGTATTCTAAATAGCTATGGATAATAAGTCATTATGCTTAACCATAGATGTGTATTGCTGTACTGTTCAATGTATGTATTTTCATATTCTATTTCAGATTCCTAGTGTACCAATAAATTGTGTTCCTAAAGAGTGCTTTGCAAATGGTACTTTAGTTTTCTTATTGACATCAGTATAGAAATCATCAACATTATTTTCTATTTAGAAAGTGTGTTACTAGTTCCTACTCGAACCCATTCTCCTTCCTATGTATGAATGATAAAAAATAATGGCATTCTCTCCTGCCCCCTTTTTTCCTTTCTTAATCCATCATAACAGCAAGGAGTAATGAGGAAGTCCTCAGTATTGGTAGTGGAAACAAAACAGGAGATGGGGAGGAATAGCAGAAGGAGAGAAACAGAAGGAAGAAACGGAGTTCCCTGGTTATGGTAGAAGAGAGGATGATAGGGTTTTTAGGAGCCACTGGCAGCAATGTTGTGACAACAGAGTAAGAAAATGTAAGAATACTTAGTGACATCAGCAGTAGCAGAGGAAAGACTGGAAAACTAGCATCAGTGAGGAAGAGACAGGTATTCCAGTCCATCAGCTACAGAAAAGAGGTTAGTTTTGGTGGTTTTATAAAGAGGAGAAGCCCTTTGGCTAGATTTCTCTTTTGTATGTAACAGGTATTGTATGTAACAAGTATTTTTTTAGTGGTTCATAAATGAGCAAACATTTATAATAGTAATGTTTTGGCTGGGCGTCGTGGCTCACACCTGTAATCTCAGCACTTTGGAAGACCAAGGCGGGTGGATCACGAGGTCAGGAATTCAAGACCAGCCTGGCCAGCATGGTGAAACCCCATCTCTACTAAAAATATAAAAAATTAGCTGGGCGTGGTGGCACCTACCTGTAGTCCCAGCTACTCAGGAAGCTGAGGCAGGAGAATTACTTGAACCTGGCAGGTGGAGGATGCAGTGAGCTGAGATTGAGCCATTGCACTTCAGCGTGGGTGACACAGTGAGACTGTCTCAAAAAAAAAAAAAGTAATGTTTTTAATTGATTTGATTGTTTTACAGGTGGAGCATTTTATACGCCTGAAACTATTGATACAGCTAGACTTCACTATCGGAATTCCTGGGCCCCAATTCTCCACGCGGTGGCACTTTGGTTAAATAGCACAGGATTTACATGCTCAGAGTCTACAGAAGCAGCAGCAATATCTGGTTTACAAAAACGTTCCACATCTGTCAATTTAAACCAGGCATCAGGAGCTGTGGGTAGTGCTAAGTCTTTGCCAGAAATTAACAAAGACAGAATGCATCTGATTTTAGGTAGGTCTGTCACATTCATACATTTCAGGATATATCACTTCTGAAAATTTATATCCTTCATTTTGAAGCTATGGAAAGATTTTGTACAGTATAACACAATTCAGAGAAGGAAAAGTGAAAGGATTTTTCACCTTACCTTATAAATTGTTAATTGAATTTTTAACCTAAAAATTGAATTATTAAAAACTACTGAAACTACTTAGCTGTCATGTTCGTTCACAGAGCAATATCGAATAATTTTCAGTGGAAAAACTTAATATGTTTTTCATTCAGCAACAGGTTTTCTTTTTACTTGGAACTTAACCGATTATCCTCTTAAGAAAAAATGTTTAATCAGATTGCAGTAAATCCTAATTTAAAATTGCTTTATAGATGGTTTTTTTAACATTTAAGAATATATACATTGTATTGCTGTTAACTTGGAGCATAGCCAGGAAAAAAAAAAAGAATATATACATTGTAACGCAACTTTTAATAATCTTATTTTTGGGGGGATAAAAAGGAACACAGTTGGTAAGCTGTGATTATGGGATTCATCAGTAGATCTCATAAGTGAAAATGGGAAAAACTTCTAAAACAATGACTTTACTCTTATGTAAATTCAGAGCTGTTTCTTCCTATGATACCCAATTGTGCCTCTATAACTTCCCATTTAAAAACATTGTATGCATGAAAAATTATTTGGCTACCACTTAATGAAAAGCAATTTTATAATGTTTGTAAGTTTATTTTCTTAATTATTATTTTAAAAGTCGTAGAAATAAAAACTTGATATCTTCATAATCAACCTGATGGCATGGGAATTCCCTCTTCCAAACATAGCTAATTTGAATATTAACCTAATTGCAAAACTACAACCTTATGTTGAGTTTTGCTTAACTTGGAAACCATTTTGAACTCTAAGGCATTAATAAATATACATTAAGGTAATCTGTAAAAACATAGAGAAGAAATATGATATCAAACAACATCAAGTGTTTTGTAGTGAAAAAACGTGTTTTTATTTTGTGCATTTCAGGTGTGAGTATACAGTTTCTTTGTTCCCCTAGACCTGAGGAGCCCATTGAACATGTTACAGCATGCCTACAGGCCTTACATACCTTGCTAGACTCTCCTTATGCTCGAATCCATATTGCAGAAGATCAGGTACAGTGTATTGCTGTGATACACAACTGTGTGTTTTGTTTTAATCACATTTACCTTAAGATAATTTTCTCACATAGAAAATAAATATATATTTATTATGTAAATATTACCTATAAACATATAATTAGTCATAATATACTATATAATAAGAGCAATTAATATACATAATAAGTATAATATATAATAAGTACTCAGGATATTGGCTGTACTGAATCTTGGGTGACAGGCAGTGCTAAACTAGATATAGACAGTATACCTTCTTTAATTTGTTCATCAGTAATCAAAACTAAAAATAAAAGGGATCCTTTCAGTTCCAGTTAATGATTCTACTAATAAAGGGCTAAAGTAACTTGTAAGGCTATTAAATAAATTATGCCACTTTTGAATGGTTGATGAAGTTTTTTTTGTTTGTTTTTGTTTGTTTGTTTGTTTTTTTAGGGCATTAATCTGCCATCGTGATGAAGTTTTATCTCTCATGTAATGAAATGTTTTTTGTACTGGCTCAAGTACTCATCTAAAGTTTCATGAGTTACTTTTTCTAATTTCTGTATGGAATATATAAGTGACTATGTTACAGAATCAAGCTACCACTGAATTTGTTGTTCTTTTTTTAATTAGTGATTATTTTTTCTTTTTATAGTAAGTGGTTTTTTTATTTTTATTTAATTTTTATTTTATTTTTGGACACCACCACTACCACATGGTTTCACTTGGTATAATTTTCCATAAAACACAAACAGATAAAAACCAAAATTGTTATCATCTTATTACATCAATATTAGTTTTGTACATCATGCTAGCTAAAAACAAAACAAATCATATCAACAAAATAAATATGCCATGTGGTTACAAGATTCACTCACTGATTAACTCTTTTTGTACTCTAACCTAGTAGTAGCCTGAAGCTGTGCCCCAGTCAAACTACAAAGAACTGTAAGAATCTTCAGGATTGTGGGCCAGGCACAGTGGCTCACGCCTATAATCCCAGCACTTTGGGAGGCTGAGGCAGGTGGATCACCTGAGGTCAGGAGTTCAAGACCACCCTGACCAACATGGAGAAACCCTATCTCTACTGAAAATACGAAATTAGCCGGGTGTGGTAGCGCTTGCCTGTAATCCCACCTACTCGGGAGGCTGAGGCAAGAGAATTGCGTGAACCCAGGAGGTGAAGGTTGTGGTGAGCCAAGATCACGCCATTGTACTCCAGCCTGGGCAACACGAGCTACACTCTGTCTCAAAAAAAAAAAGAATCTTCAGGACTGTAAGACCTGTAAGATAGGCCTGTAAGATTTCATCTGTGAGTGAAGAAGGACTACTATATTTAAACTCAATTATTTGGGTTTAACATAATATCTCACACAGCTAGCTGTTTTTTGGATTTAGTCATATTTTGTTTATTTGAGTATTGCTTTACAATGGAAAAAAGGATGTATTCTTTTTCTGAATTGGATCCGATTTTAACATGATACAAGTACACTGACTCACTGTGTTTATTCACCCAGTTACTTTTACTCTGTGCCTGGTCTACCCCAAACATGGTTTGAGGTTATAGATAGTGAAAGCAGTTTCCTGTGCCTGAATTAGGAGATAAGTACAGTGTGATAAGTGCTATTTTAGTACATGTAAGGCTGCAATTAGAATAGAGAGGAGGAGCCCAATGTTGTGATAGGAAAGCAAAGGACAGTTTCTCAGAGTGGGCAATGGTTGAATCAAATCTTCAAGAGGGGCCGGGCATGGTGGCTCACACCTGTAATCCCAGCACTTTGGGAGGCCAAGGCAGGCAGATCACAAGGTCAAGAGATCGAGACCATCCTGGCCAATATAGTGAAACCCTATCTCTACTAAAAATACAAAAATTAGCTGGGCATGGTGGCGCACACCTGTAGTCCCAGGTACTCGGAGGCTTAGGCAGGAGAATCATTTGAACCCAGGAGGCAGAGGTTGCAGTCAGCTGAGATCACAGCAGCCACTGCACTCCAGCCTGGGCGACAGAGCCAGACTCGGTCTCAAAAATAAAAATAAAAAAAATTTTTAAATCTTCAAGAGGGATTAGTGAGACAGCACAAGCAAGATGGGTTTTCCTCTCAGAAAGAATAGCAAATACAAACACTAGGAGGCATGAGAGAACATGGCAAGTTCAAGGGCATAGCCATTTACTATGGCTGATGTGAATGGAACATGAGGTTGTTGGATGAGGCTGGACAACAAGGTGAAGACCAAATCATGAAGGTTTCTTGATGACTTGTAAAAGAGTTTGAATCCTATCCTGAAAGTGATAGGGAATCATTAAAAATGTTTTCAGTAGAGGAATGATATAACTAACTTTGTATTTCAGAAGGGATCATTCTGTTAACCTCGTAGAGGTATGTTGGTTTGTAAGAGATGCAAAGGGAGACGGAGGCCAGTTCTGAGGCTTTTTTCATAATTCCAGAAAAGAAACAGGTACACTAGCCTAGGAAGGCTTAATAAAGAAAGAAGGAAAGAGGGCCAAGATTGGAAGCTTGAGAATAAATAACATTTAAAAATTGAGAAGAAGGAAATAAATCAACAGTGGAAACTACTAGAGAGGTTGGAAGAAAACCAAAAGAGAACAGAGTTATCAAAGACAAGGGAGGAGTTTCAAGAAGGGTAGAGAGAATATCAAAAGAAGCAGAATCCAGCCAGGCGTAGTGACTCATGCCTGTAATCCCAGCACTTTGGGAGGCCAAGGCAGGCGGATGATGAGGTCAGGAGATCAAGACCAGCCTGACCAACATGGCGAAACCCCATCTCTATTAAAAAAACAAAAATTGGCCCGGTGTGGTGGCATGTGCCTGTAATCCCAGCTACTCAGGAGGCTGAGGCAGAATTGCTTGAACCTGGGAGGCAGAGATTGCAGTGAGCCAAGATTGCGCCACTGCACTCCAGCCTGGATGACAAAGTGAGACTATGTCTCAAAAAAAAAAAGAGAAGAGAAACAGAATCCAGTAAATAAACACAGAAATGAGTGTAGAGGAGGTTATTGGTGACCTCCCGCAGAGGATTGTTTTAGATGAAGAGTAGCCAGATAGTAGAAGATCAAGGAGTGAATAAGAGAGTAAAGGAAGTAGAAGCATCTAGGCTGGGAAAGGAAGGAGCAAGACACATAGAGTTGGACATGGGGGGTCTGGAGGCTTTGGGAGGAGTGCAGGGGGGACATTAGATAAGAAAGACCTGAGCGTTTTCCTTATATTGAGGAGAGTAGCCTACCTAGAGAGAGAAGCTGAAAACATATGAGATCAAAGTCCTTGAATCCCTAGGAAGTCAAATAGGATTGAATAAGCACGCATAAGGAAAGATTAATCTCAGATTAAGCCTCAGATAAGAGGCTGAACACGTGATCTTAAGGAAAGAGGTAAAGGTGGCTTTGGTTGCAGTTGTCTTTTCCCCCTTTGAAATTTTAGTTAGGGTCATTGGATGAATTTGATGTGAAAGATTGTGAGTAAGAAGCTTAAAGTGGGTGGTGAAAGTTTGTAGCAGTTGATGAAGTGAATAGAAGAGGAACTCACCAGAGATTTCTATAATCTCTGATAGGTAGAGATTATATAAATTCTTGGATATTCAGCTTAGGTTAGAAATTATAAATTTTAGCAGTATTGGACTCTACAATACTGTTTAGCCCAATTATTTCCTTCCAATAGGAGAATGATCAACTTTAAATATAAATTGCATTTAAATATGTAAATAATAAATCATTTGTTGCTTGAAAATACATTGGGGTAAAATGTGAACATTTCTAAAGATTGTTAACTATGTTCTTATTTGTTACATAGTCCTATACTTTAATTTTAGCTACCTAATTTCTGTTTTTACAGATATATTTTCTCAGATTTTAATAATATAAATTTATCCTTTGAAATTAAAATTAATTAAATGTATTTATATGTCTGTATTTATATTAGCTGATTGGTGTTGAGTTGCTGAGTGTTTTGCACCGCCTCCTATTGACCTGGAATCCATCATCTGTCCAGCTGCTGGTTACTGGAGTTGTACAACAGATAGTAAGAGCTGCTCAGGATTATTTGCAAGAAAAAAGAAACACTCTAAGTAAGCACTAGAAATTACGCTAACTGGAAGTAAATCTTAGTTTATACTCTAATTTTTAAAATATTAATGCCAGGACATATTTCTGTAGTTTTTATTCTATTTTTAGAGACAGGGTCTCATTCTGTCACCCAAACTGGAGTACAATGATGTGATCATAGTTTGGTGTAGTGTCTGACTCCTGGGCTCAAGATCCTCCTGCCTTAGCCTTCTGAGTAGCTGGGACTATAGGCACACTCCACCAAGTCCAGCTAATTTTTTTTTTTTTTTTTTTGGTGGGGGACAGTCTTACTCTCTTGCCCAGGCTAGAGTGCAGTGGTGCAATCTCAGCTCACTGCAGCCTTGAACTCCCAGGATCAGGTGATCTTCCCATCTTAGCCTCCAGAGTACCTGAGATTACAGACAGACACCACCATACCTGGCTAATTTTTGGTGGAGACAGTGTTTTGCCATGTTACCTAGGCTGGTCTCAAACTCCCGAGCCCAAGTGATCTGCCCACCTCGTCATCCCAAAGTGCTTAGATTACAGGTGTAAGCCACAGCACCTGGCCAGAAGTTATTAATTAAAAAAAAATTAATCATACATTTAGAAGGTTTGAAGTTGATTTTATTTTCATTAGAAAAGACTGAATGAAATTGCTGAGAGTTGACGATTTTTCACCTTTTGTCAATTTCATCTGGTTCAACCTAACATGTGTTATTGCTATTACAAAATGTATACCAAATAAAAATACCTGATAAAGATTTTCCAAGTGAAAAATGAACTGTCTGTTACCTTTAAGGAGAGATCAATGCACAGAATTCTAGGAAGGCAGAGAATTATACTGAAAAAAACATGTGACATCAGTTAGACATTTGCTTGTAAATTCTTTTGAAGGAATTTCCTAAATATACTTAATGTGTTGTTTTACGTACTTTTTTTTGGCTGGAAATTTCACCAAATTATCTTTTACCTCAGATGAAGATGATATGGAAAAAGAGGCCTGTACTGTATTGGGAGAAGGAGGTGACAGCGGTGGTCTCATTCCTGGAAAATCACTCGTGTTTGCGACTATGGAGCTGCTGATGTTCATTTTAGTACGGCATATGCCACATCTCAGTACCAAGGTGTCAGACTCTCCAACTCACATAGCCACTAAAACTCGACTATCAGAAGAAAGTGCTCGTTTGGTGGCAGCCACAGTTACCATACTCTCTGATTTACCATCCCTTTGTTCACCCGCTGGTACGGTATTGATCAGCATTGGGAAATGCATTATATTACAGTAGACAAAGATGAGCTTGCCTTTGATTTTAAGCACTGTTGTAACTTAGTTTCCTCTTAAATCTCAAGTGAGAAATAAGAAGCTGATCTTTTTTTAAGGTTTTGTCGACCTTTAGGAGCCTATGAAGATTAAGATTCAAAAAGTCACAAACCTAAGGTGCTGTTTTCTGATGTTTCAAATAAGACATAGAACTGCAGGTTGGAGAAAGACAGTGCCAGCAGATGGACATAAGGTGGAATTACTAAACTCTATTTTCTAATCTGATTGCCACTCTTGAGCAACACTGAAAAACTCAAGGCCAGGCAAAGTGGCTCACGCCTGTAATCCCAGCACTTTGGGAGGCCAAGGCAGGTGGATCACCTGAGGTCAGGAGTTTGTGACCAGCCTGACCAACATGGTGAAACCCCGTCTCTACTAAAAATACAAAAAAAGTAGGTGGACATGGTGGCGCATGCCTGTAATCCCAGTTACTCAGGAAGCTGAGGCAGGAGAATTGCTTGAACCCAGGAGGCGGAGGCTGCAGTGGGCCAAGATCGTGCCTTTGCACTCCAGCCTGGGCAACAGAGCGAGACTCCATCTCAAAACAAAACAAAAACAAAAACAGGAAAAGAAAAAGTCAAAAATGTCAGAGAAGAATGACAACCAACTTTAAGGAGCACCGAAAGAAATTATGGCTGAAAAAGATAATAGCTGGGTGCAGATATTGAAGATCTAATAAATGTAAAAGTAGACTTTCCCTCTGTTTTATCCAGAACCAGCTTGTCCAATGCACGGCCCAGCATGGCTTTGAATTTTACCAACACAAATTTGTAAAGTTCCTTAAAATGTTATGAGATGTCTACATGGACCTTTTTCTTTTTTTTTCTTTAGCTCATCAGCTGTTGTTAGTGTTAGTGTATTTTATGTATCGCCCAGGACAATTCTTCAGTGGGGCTCAGGGAAGCCAAAAGATTAAGATCTAAGAGGTAAAAATGGTATCAGTAGATAAATAGGTAAATTTCAGCTCAACACAAAGACCACCCTTCTACCTCTTAGAGTAACCCTACATATGTGAAAATAATGAATTCCCCATCATTGGAGTTTTGAAAGCAGAGGCTACAATGGCTGCAGGTCAGAGTGGTGAAGGGATTCTTTGCTTTCATGGGAGGTAGAATTTTCATGACCTAGAATTTTCAGTTGCAAATTCTAGGATTATTTCATTTCTTCTTTCATTACCCCAGTGGTCTTCTTTCACTTTCCTGGCTTGATTAGATTGACTTCAGTACACTGAGGATTGATTACATGTCTTAAAATTGCTATAAAATTCACCAAGTTACTCAGATGCTTCTCACAGTATCTGGTAGTGCTTTTTCCTGTTTTTCTGTCTTCCTTTTTCATTTTCATTACAAAGGGCATGAAATATTAAATAGTTGAAGTATTAAAAACAAGGCTAGCTGGAAAAAGAAAGAAAATACGAATTCTGTCTGTGAAGTAATATGACACTTTCTTATTTTCTTTTTCAAACTTGAATTATAGTAATAATAATACAGTAAATTTTGTATAAAGGCAAGGAAAAAACGTTATTAAACCACAATCACATGCAAAAAATACAAGCAATAGGAGCAACTATAATGTGGGAACTGAAATAGTTATGAGGTAATCTGATTTGTTTTTCTTTCAGGATGTATGACAATCCTACCAACAATTCTGTTCTTAATTGCAAGAATATTGAAAGACACAGCAATAAAGTCTGCAGATAATCAGGTTTCTCCACCAGTCAGTGCAGCTCTTCAAGGGATTAAAAGTATTGTGACACTTTCAATGGCCAAAACTGAGGAAACTCAAAAACAATGGACAGCTCTGATTCGTAGCACGCTTGCATGCATCCTGGAATATTCTCAACCAGGTAATGTATCAGTTTTAAACTTTTTGATCAGTTAGGATATCTGTTCCCTAAATAATTAATCAGTTGAATAAGCTTATCAGAAAACTGCTGCATAACAATGAGTCAACTCATATCTTTCAGGTGTGAACTTTAATACTATTTTTCTGGATTGTTGACTCTAAATGCCCTTGTGTTAGTACTTATAAACATTTTGGGTCCAGGCGCAGTGGCTCATGCCTGTAATCCTAGCACTTTGGGAGGTGGAGGCGGGCAGATCATGAGGGAAGGAACTTGAGACCATCCTGGCTAACATGGTGAAACCCCCACTCTACTAAAAATACAAAAAAAATTAGCCAGGCGTGGTAGCATGCACCTGTAGTCCCAGCTACTCGGGAGGCCGAAGCAGGAGAATTGTTTGAACCTGGGAGGCGGAGGTTGCAGTGAGCCGAGATCACACCATTGCACTCCAGCCTGGGCAACAGAGCAAGACTCTGTCTCAATTAAAAAAAAAGATCAGTTAGATAGATAGATAGAGATTGATTTAATTTTTGTTGAGGGGGAGATCCAGAGTCAGTATTTTTGAAAGTGTTCATTAAGGGAAAGTTTTGATATTTTATCAGGCTAGTTCATTCATATGAGATAAATTTAAAGGTCTGATAATAGAATTAACTTGCCCTCTGAGATATGCTATCTGGAACTAAATTCCCAGGAGACACAGTCAGTTATGAAATAGAAATCAAAGTCACAGGCTTATTTGTATATTTGTATATCGAGGCAAGCAGATCCCTTGCTTAACAAGAAAAGTTTTATAATAGAGTATTTCCATTATGAAAATCCCATTTCCTGTTCTAAAATCTGGCATCTTTCACTTTAAAAAATGTATGTATGCATGTGAACATGCACAAACATGTACAAAAATCTTGGATGCTTGGATGTAATGAATCACTCTTGATTGCTGCAACATTCTTTTTCATTTTTAGACCTTTTGACTTTGAAATAAATTTCAAACTTTAAAAAAAGTTGCAAGAATAACATAAGGAACTCCAGCATATGCTTCTCCTAGATTTACCATTTGTCGTCATTTTGCCACACATGGTTTATTACTTTCTTTATAATCCACATAGCATTATTGCTAATATTATTATTTATTTTGCTGAACCATTTGAGGATATGAAGTCATCATGTATCTTTATACCTAAATGCTTTATGGATATCCTAAGAACAAGGACGTTCTCTTCCATGACCACTGAAAAATTACCAAATTTAGGCAATGTGACATTGATACAATGCTATTATTGTTCTTATGCAAATGTCACTCCTTGTCCTAATAATGACCAACATAGAGCTCTTTTCTATTTAGTTATTATATTGCCTTAAGCTCCCTTAATCTCAGGCAGTTCCTGGCCTTTTCCTTTCATGGCATTAACTATGTTGAATAATACAGGCTGTCCATTATGTAGAATGTTTCTCAATTTAGAATTGTCCATTTTTTCTTTTTTGAGATGGAGTCTCTTGTTGCCCAAGCTAGAGTGCAATGGCGCAATCTTGGCTCACAGCAACCTCTGTCTCCTGTGTTCAAGGGATTCTCCTGCCTCAGTCTCCCGAGTAGCTGAGATTACAGGTGCCCGCCACCATGCCGACTAAATTTTTGTATTTTTAGTAGAGATGGGGTTTCACTATGTTGGTCAGGCTTGTCTCAAACTCCTGACCTCAGGCAGTCCACCCGCCTCGGCCTCCCAAAGTGCTGGGATTATAGCCATGAGCCACTGCACCCAGCCTGATTTTTTTTTCTCTCAGGTTAGATTCAGTTTCTGCATTTTTGGCAGGAATACTGCACAAGTAATGTTATGTCTTAGTACATCATACAACTAAGACATATTGCTTTGTAATGTTGCTTTGTCCCATTACTGGGAATCTTAACTTTAATAACTTTGTTAAGAAATTATCTGCCAGCCAGGCACGGTGGCTCATGCCTGTAATCCCAGCACTTTGGGAGGCCAAGGCGGGTGGATCACCTGAGGTTAGGACTTCGAGACCAGCCAGGCCAACAGGGTGAAACCCTGTCTATACTAAAAATAAAAAATTAGCCGGGCATGGTGTCTGGCACCTGTAGTCCCAGCTACTCGGGAGGCTGAAGCAGGAGAATCACTTGAACCTGGGAGGCGGAGCTGAGATCAAGCCATTGCACTCCAGCCTGCGTGGCAGAACAAGATTCCATCTCAAAATAAATAAATAAATAAAAGAACATTAAAAAAAAAAAAAGAAAGAAAATATCTGGATGTTTCTCCACTATCAAGCTGCCATTTTTCCATTTTACAATTAAGTAATCTGTGGGAAAATACTTTGAGATTGTCTCACTTGTCTGTTCCCATCAAACTTTCTAATTTTTTTTTGAGACGGAATCTCTGTTGCCCAGGCTGGGAGTGCAATGGTGTGATCTCATCTCACTGCAACCTCTGCCTCCTGGGTTCAAGCATTTCTGCTGCCTCAGCCTTCCAAGTAGCTGGGACTATAGGCACCTGCCATCATGCCCGGCTAATTTTTGTATTTTCAGTAGAGGCAGAGTTTCACCATGTTGGCCAGGCTGATCTCGAACTCCCGACCTCAGGTGATCTGCCCACCTCAGCCTGCTAAAGTGCTGGGATTACAGGCATGAGCCACTGTGCCCTTCCCCTCATCAAACTTTCACATAGTGGTTTCAGCATCCATAGTCCCTGAGTTATTTATTACTATTATAGTTTCAAGATGATAATATTCTAATCTATACTTTTAATTCCTTTTGCGTTTATTAGCTGGCATTCTACTAAAAGGAAGAGCTCTCCCTTTGCTCTCCCCTAATTATGTGTTTTTTTTTTGCTGTCAATACAATCATAATTTTTTTTTTAATTCACTAGGTCCCTCACCGTTACTTCAGTGTGGCCCCATTATTTGAGCACTTCCATAGTTTCTAGCACTGAGATGTGACTGAGTATTTTCCCCCTCATTGTTCTAGAATCCACCCCTTCTCCAAAAGCCTTGATTCCTTTTAGTAGAAAATCATATTTAGGGCCAGGCGCGGTGGCTCACACCTGTAATCCCAGCAGTTTGGGAGGCTGAGGCGGGTGGATCACGAGGTCAAGAGATCGAGACCATCCTGGCGAACATGGTAAAACCCTGTCTTTGCTAAAAATACAAAATTAGCTGGGCATGGTACTTTTTTTTTTTTTGAGACAGAGTCTCACTTGTCACCCAGGCTTCGTAGTGGCATGTTCTTGGCTCACTGCAACCTCCGCCCTCTGAGTTCAAGTGATTCTCCTGCTTTAGCGTTCCAAGTAGCTGGGATTACAGGCATGCACCACCACACCTGGCTAATTTGTGGTCAGGCTGGTCTCAAACTCCTGACTTCAGGTGGTCCTGCTGCTTTGGCCTCCCAAAGTGCTGGGATTACAGGTGTGAGCCACCACGCCTGGTCGATTTTTTTTTTTTAATGGTTATATGGAATTTACAGGGTTTTTTTGTTTTATTTTGTTTTGTTTTTAGAGATGGAGTGTCGCTCTGTCACCAGGCTGAAGTGCAGTGGTGTAATCTCGGCTCACTGCAACCTGCACCTCCTGGATTCAAACAATTCTCCTGCCTCAAGCTCCCAAGTAGCTGGGACTACAGGTGCACGCCACCACACCCAGCTAATTTTTGTATTTTTAGTAGAGACAGGGTTTTACCATGTTGGCCAGGATGGTCTCAATCTCTTGACTTCATGATTTGCCTGCTTTGGCCTCCCAAAGTGCTGGGACTACAGGCGTGAGCCACCGGGCCTGGCATGGAATTTACAGTTTTTCATATACTAAATTGAAAGGAGATGTTACTAAAAAAGGTACTCTGGATTTTTAAATTAATTAGAATATTTTATAATCATTAGTTTTAAACATAACTTCATACATTTAACTTTATATATTGAATTTCTTATAGTTGTCTGTGGACCGTGTTAGATTGAGGCAAATACTATTATAAATGTTGCAGGGAGAGAGAGATGATTATTCAAGATTAAATTCTGGCCAGGCACAGTGGCTCACACCTGTAATCCGAGCACTTTGGGAGGCCAAGGCAGGAGGATCACTTGAGCCCAGGAGTTTGAGACCAGCCTGGAAAACATGGCAAGACATCATCTCTCTCTAAAAAAATTAAAAAACGAAATGCCAAAATGTTTTAGAAACAGCCCACTTCTTTCATTTTTTGTTTTCAGAAGACTCTGTACCTACACCTGATGAAGTCAGCATGCTAACAGCAATTGCACTCTTCCTGTGGTCTGCTAGTAGTGAAATAATAGGAGTCCAGTCATTACAGAATGGCTGCATGAACAGATTTAAAAACGCATTAAATTCATGTGACCCATGGGTAAGTTACACTTTTAAACAGACATAGATATAAACATTTCCCTTTATCAGGAAAATGTCAGACTGATTCATTAAAATATGTGATACATAATTGAAAGCTAAACACTATGGCTTTTAAATGAAAAAAACAAAACAAATCACGGGGTTTAAGCACTAGAACATGTGTGTATGTGTATTCACATATGTAGAAATTTTCCAATATATGAAATATTTGATTAACCCCGGGACATGCTGGTAGAGACAAGAGTCTATGATTATGTTTTTACAGTATTTGTTTAAATGACATTTTAATGAACCTACTGGAAACTGTAGTTTCTCTAGAAAGTAAGTTTTTGTTTTTGTTTTTTTTTTTTTATCTGTTGTGCAGGCAAAATTTTTAACATATTTGGCAATGACTGCATGTTTTCCTGTGCTCTTACTTGCCTGAGAGAGTTGTAATTTCTCTTCCCCTGGAGATCACTCACTATCAGAACTAAAATGGACTCCTATATAGA
>CAUYLG010068715.1:0-42092 GCA_963573385.1 Cacajao melanocephalus | reverse complement strand
TTTTGTGGATTTATCCACCTGTCGTCTTTGTAATTGCTGACTTTCAGATTGGGTCTGAGTGGACGTCCGGCTTGTTGGTGATGAAGTTTTTTTCTGTTTCTTAGTTTTCCTTTGGCGGATGCCCCTTCCCCACAGAGCTAGGCCTTCCCAGGTTCAGCTGTGCTTACTGTGAAACTCTCAGTCCTCAGCACTTCCAACTGCTGTTCTCCTTGTGGGGATGGGACCTGCTGAGCCCAACTCAAAGGGCACCCAATCCCGTACACTCCACATTGAGAAGCGCTGTGTTGCGCCAAGGCACTGGCAAAACAGCCACGCCAGCCAAAAGAGTCACGCTGGTGACCCCTGTGGCTCCTCCGCTGCTTTTCTCCCAGTTTGTGGGCAACAGAAATTCATCTGAAATTGCGGCATCCACTCACTGTCTGTGCCTTCACTGGGAGCTGCAATCCTGAGCTGTTGTTAATCAGCCATCTTGGATCTCTCTCTGCCTGGTGATGAAGTTTTTTCTGTTTCTTAGTTTTCCTTTGGCGGACGCCCCTTCCCCACAGAGCTGGACCTTCCTGGTTCGGCTGTGCTTGCTGTGAAACTCTCAGTCCTCAGCGCTTCCAATTGCTGTTCTCCTTGTGAGGATGGGACCAGCCAAGCCGGACTCAAAGGGCACCCCGTCCCGTATACTCCGCGACGAGAAACTCTGCACCAAGAAACTCCGCGCCGAGAAGCGCTGTGCCGGGGCGCCGGCAAAACAGCCGCGCCAGCCAAAAAAGTTGCGCTGGCGACCTGTGTGGCTCCTCCACCGGGAATCTCCCAGTCTGTGGGCAACAAAAATTCGTCTGAAAGTGCGGTGTCCACTCGCTCTCTGCGCTTTCACTGGTAGCTACAATCCTGAGCTGTTGTTAATCGGCCATCTTGGATCTCTCTCCGTCTTTTTCTTTTTTTTTTTTTTTCAGACTGTCTTTAAGATTTGATACTGACAATGTTTCTTGTCTTGAACTTGTCAGTTTGGTCTGTTTTGATGTACAAATACTTTTCTCATCTTACCTCATGCAATTGAAAATACAAACTACTATAAAGATCAATCTGCTTTTTTGTTTTGTTTTTTAATTAAGCTGAATTTTAGGTTACTTTATTATGAAGGAACAATGAATAATTTAAATTATAGTTTAAGTAACTAAGTTTTAGATTCCTTTATATTTTCAAAAAGAAATAAAGATATACAATATAATTAATATTCAGAGAATATTTAACTATATCACTCAAAATATGTAGATAGTATTACAGGTGGCTCATGCCTGTAATGCCAGCACTTTGGGAGGCCAAGGCAGGTGGATCACCTGAGGTCAGGAGTTCAAGACCAACCTGGCCAACATGGCGAAACCGTCTCTACTAAAAATACAGAAATTAGCCAGGTGTGGTGGTGTGTGCCTGTAATCCCAGCTACTTGGGAGGCTGAGGCAGAATCACTTGAGCCCAGGAGGTGGAGGTTGCTGTGAGCTAGAGCACACCACTGCACTCCAGCCTGGGTGACAGAGAGACTCTGTCTCAATTAAAAAAAAAAAGTAGACAATAGTGTAATTTAGTAAGCAGAGTACTGAACTGATAATCAAGAAATCTGACTCTGGATCTTTGCTTGCCCTGTGAATTTAGTCTACGCACAAAATGACGATGACTAAATTTTCAGTACTTTTGAAAGGAAGGCTGTGAACCAAATGAGCTCTGGAGTCTTTCCAGCTGTAAAATTATATGAGGTATAATGATAAATTAGCTAAGGGGAATAAATGATATAGGTAGACTTTTTCCATTAGTACTCCTTTATTTATTTACTTACTTTTGAGACAGAGTCTCGCTCTGTTGCTCAGGCTAGAATGCCGTGGTGCAATCCCAGCTCACTGCAACCTCCACCTCCTGGGTTCAGGTGATTCTCCTGCCTCTGTATCTCAAGTAGCCGGGACTACAGGAACCCACCACCATGCCTGGCTGATATTTGTATTTTTAGCAGAGATGGGATTTCATCATTGTTGGCCAGACTGGTCTCGAATTCCTGATCTTAAGTGATCTGCCCACCTCGGCCTCCCAAAGTGCTGGGAATACAGGTATGGGCCACAGCACCCAGCCACTACACCTTTTTTATATAAAAGTCCTGCAGCATACTGTGTTACTATTTATTAAATTGAAGTTCTAAGGACATGTGAAGTTTCCTATTGTGGATAAGGATCAGGATTGACCTGTGTTATGAAGAATGGTAACTGGGCCTGCAGAAAGGATCCATCTTCAGAGGATTGGAGCAGGAAGTGCAAAGTGAAGTAGTTTTTTGCATCTAGTTAAAAACGATCTGCTGATTTATTCATTTAAAGATTGTCAAGAACAGAGCTGGTTAATTATGAGGCAGATTTATGAAAGAGCTGCTTGGGACAATAGAAAATGAGAAAATGGATGAAATCTTATCAGGATTTTTTTTTTTTTTGAGACGGAGTATCGCTCTTGTTGCCCAGGCTGGAGGGCAGTGGCACGATCTCGGCTCACTGCAACCTCCACCTCCAGGTTCAAGCAATTCTCCTGCCTCAGCCTCCTGAGTAGCTGGGTTTATAATAGGTGTGTGCCACCATGCCTGGGTAATTTTTGTATTTTTAGTAGAGACAAGGTTTCACCATGTTGGCCAGGCTAGTCTCGAACTCCCGACCTCAAATCCACCCACCTCGGCCTCCAAAAATGCTGAGATTACAGGTGTGAGCCACCATGCCTGGCCCTTTTCAGGATTTTGGTCTGTCTGTAGTCCTATCTACATAGTGTAGAATTTGTTTAATAAAATAATTTTGAGTAATCAAGCACAAAACTCCAGGTAGATTTGAGAGATAGTTCCAAAAATTATGAATTTGATTTTTTTGATATATATCTATCAAGAGCTTGCTAATGCATGTCCATATGAAGTAATTTAAGTTGAGTGTGAATGAATGATAAATGACAAGAACTTGTATTACTGAGCCATTTCATATACTGGTGGAAGAATACCCTGTGTGGTAAATACACAGATCTGTGTGGCTAGAGTTGAGAATGTAATTAAGCACTCTCTAATTCTTTTTTCTGTTTTGAATCTTGCATTTGTTGATTTTAACCATTCTTCCACCCTACTTACTATGTTCTCAATTTGCCTTTTCTTCCCCTTTCCTCTTTAAATGCTAAGTAACTACTTTTCTTCGTTGTATAGTAATTCATTTATATATACATTTTATATCCCTCATTCCTATGTAAGTCTTTGAGGATATGAAGCATGTCTTATTTGTATTTTTGTATATGCCCCAGTTAGGGTTCCCAGATAAAGTACAGCATGCTCAATTAAGTTTGTATTTCTAATAAACAAGGAATAATTTTTTTTTTTTTGAGACAGAGTCTCACTCTGTTGCCCAGGCTGGAGTGCAGTGGCCCAATCTTGGCTCACTGCAACCTCTGCCACCCTGGTTCAAGTGATTCTCCTGTCTCAGCCTCCTGAGTAGCTGGGATTGCAGGCATGCACCACCACACGCAACTAATTTTTATATTTTAGTAGAGATGAGGTTTCACCACGTTGGCCAGGCTGGACTCAAATTTCTGACCTCAAGTGATCTGCCCACCTCAGCCTCCCAAAGTGCTGGGATTGCCACCACCGTATCTGGCCTAATTTTTTATTATTCTGTACTGTATTTTTATTTGCTAAACTTGGCAGCCCTTGCCGTGTGCATTGCACAGTGGGTGCTTAGTTCAGTGAATGAATCAAAATTGGGTTCTGTTTCAGTCCTGTGACATTGGCAGAGTATTTTTATTCTTAGTTTTGCAAGTGGAAAAAAAAAATCTGAGGTTAATGGGCTCTAAATCTTTCCCTAAATTTACCTAGTTAACTAAATTGCTCAGCCTGGCCCAGGAGACATACATATACTTCTGACTCCCAACCAAACTAGTGAGTCTTTGCTTAGTTTTTTCTAAGTTTTGAATTGAAGAACTTAGATTCTAAGGATTTCTTCTAAAGGATGATTATTTTTCTTGTCCCTACCCTGGAATCTCCATATTTTATATATTACACACACACACACACACACACACACACACACACACACACACGATCTCAGATTACTAACTCTAAAAATTATTTGGGGCGGGGCATGGTGGC
Source organism: Cacajao melanocephalus (assembly GCA_963573385.1). Taxonomy (NCBI): domain Eukaryota; kingdom Metazoa; phylum Chordata; class Mammalia; order Primates; family Pitheciidae; genus Cacajao; species Cacajao melanocephalus. Next base: position 37,957 of record CAUYLG010068715.1, on the reverse strand, counting down.
TCACACCTGTAACCCTGGCACTCTGGGAGGCTGAGGTGGGTGGATCATGAGGTCAGGAGTTTGTAGACCAGCCTAGCCAACGTAGTGAAATCCCATCTCTACTAAAAAAATACAAAAATTAGCTGGGCGTGGTGGTGGGTGCCTGTAATCCCAGCTACTCGGGAGTCTGAGGCAGGGGAATCGCTTCAACCTGGGAGGCAGGCAGAGGTTGCAGCGAGCGGAGATCGCACCACTGCACTCCAGCCTGGGCGACAGTGTGAGACGCCGTCTTAAAAAAAAAAAAAAAAAAATTATCCGGGGGAAAACAAAAGAAGTTTTTTAAATTATGACTTAAGGGAAATAAATGATAAAAAAATCTTTCGATTTCCTTCTTTGTACAGTAGAGGGAGACAATATTAGAATACTGAAAATAAAATCTGTGGGTTACTGAGGCTTTGTGGACACTGAGGGAGAACAGTACTAGAATAATTTGCTTTTCATGTATTCAGATATCTTGGACCTTTGTAAATTGAGAAAATATTCACTTTGCTGGGGAGAATCTGCTTAGTATTAGAGATTTTGTAAAATTTGTAGCTTAAAAAGATGATTTCTATGCTTTTGAGAATTCTCTTTTCTTTCCTACCTTCAAGGTTGAATGCATGCTGCATATCTATGTATAGTCAGTGGTTAACTGTTATTAATTTGAGTGATATACAATTTGCAATGAAAGTAGGAAGAGAAAGAGGTAAAACCCTGAAATTACTGAAATAGCATTTCTTAACTATTTTACATTGTAATATCTAATATGTTTTTCCAAGCCAGGATTCATATTTTTTTCAGTATCTCTGATAGTTATTTCTACCTTTTACTGAATATCACCTTTCATGTGAGCCTATTAACTTTTTAGAAATTAAGAAACTATAAGTTTTAAAATTTCATCTTGTTAATTTCATGACACTATTCTCTGGTCACAGTCTCAGAATTGTGACTTTAGTGTCACCTGTATTGTGAAATACTCATTTTAAAAATTAATTATTTTTTTTTTTGAGACGAAGTCTTGTTCTGTCACCCAGGCTGGAGTGCAGTGGCACGAAACTGGCTCACTGCAACCTCTGCCTGCTGGGTTCAAGCAATTCTTCTGCCTCAGCCTCCTCAAGTAACTGGGACTACAGGGCACGCCACCATGTCTGGCTAATTTTTTGTATTTTTAGTAGAGATGGGGTTTCACCATTCTGAGCAGGCTAGTCTCGAACTCCTGACCTCTTGATCTACCTGCCTTGGCATCCTAAAGTATTGGGAGTACAGGTGTGAGGCCCACGTCTGGCATTAATTTTTATTCTCTTTAAGAATTAGAATTCTCAGTCTTTTGGGGTGAATTTGCCCTTGTGGAAATGTTGTATTCCTATTTTTAGAGTAATTTTTCTATATTATACAATATAAAATGTGAAAGCGTGGAATTGTGAGAAATAAAAATGTATGTCTTAGAAACAAAATAGCCTCCTTTTCTCTTCACCTACTAAAATTTGAGAGTTTTAAAATGAATCCCCCCTCTTTCTTTTTTTTAGATGGAGTCTCCCTCTGTCTCCCAGGCTGGAGTACAGTAGTGCAATATCGGCCCACTGCAACCTTCGCCTCCCAGGTTCAAGCAATTCTCCTACCTCAGTCTCCTGAGTAGCTGGGATTACAGGCTATCACACCTGGTGAATTTTTGTATTTTTAGTAGAGACAGGGTTTCACAATATTGACTAGGCTGGTCTCGAACTCCTGACCTTGTGATCTGCCCGCCTCAGCCTCCCAAAATGCTGGGATTACAGGTGTGAGCCACCATGCCTGACTGTGAATCCCTTTTCCTAATGTTCAGAGAAGAATATATATATGTTAAAGAATCCTGGTGATAATGGAATGGAATGGGTTATCTGGGCATGATGCTCCTGCTTGTCTTAATACATAGAAATGCTTTTGTGATACATTGGTGGTGATAATAGTAAGAATTGTTTAATTTTTTTTTAAACAAACTCAGTTAAATTTAAAAAAAAATTTCAAGATTATTTTTAAAGATTGCATTCCTATATACCAGAAATCAGAAAACATAATTTAAAAAGTAACACTATTAAAAATAACAACATAATCGTTATAGAATCATAAAGATGTCAATTCTCCCAAAATTAATCCATTAACTTGATGCAATTAGAATAAAAATTCAAGAGGATTTTTTTTACAATACTGAACAAGCTAATCTTACAATTCATGAGGAAAAGCATGTTTAAAAACAAAGCACCAAAGTGGGAAACTTCTTCTACCAGATTTAAATAATTATTAAAAAGTTAAATTAAACAGTGTGTTATTAGTGCAGAGACAGATGTAAAAGCTAATGAAATGAAAGAGAGCCTAGGAAGTGCTCCAATAATGTATGAAAATATAAATGACAGACATGGCATCAGAACTCAGTGGTGAAAGATGAGAGTATTCAATGAAGGGTATTGAAATTTTTGGCTATTAATATTATGATATAATAACAAATAAATATTTGTTCCTTGTCCTTAGTTCCTGACACACACCTCCTAAAGTCCTTGGAATCTCCAGAGTGATGATTGAGTTAATCACCAGTGGTGAATGGCAATGATTATCAGTGAGAACCAAACCTGAGTCTGCAGGCTTAGGGCAGGGGCCCAGACAATGAGAGGGGCTCTTCTCTTTCAGGCTTGTCATCTAGAACTCATTGTCACTGGAAGCTAGAGCCTAAATGAGCCTATCAGTTGCCTTGGATTACAAGAACAAGTTTTTATTTATATTCAATTAATTAATTTTTTTGAGAGAGTCTTGAAACATCCCCAGGCTGGAGTACAATGGCATGATCTCGGCTCACTGCAACCTCCATCTCCCAGGTTCAAGCAATTCTCCTGCTTCAGCCTTCTGAGTAGCTGGGACTATAGCCACGTGCCACCGCACCAGGCTAATTTTTGTATTTTTAGTAGAGATGGAGTTTCACTATGTTGGCCAGGCTGGTCTCAAACTCCTGACTCAGGTGATCCACCTGCCTCAGCCTCCCAAAGTGCTGGGATTACAGGCGTGAGCCACCTTGCCTGGCCAAGTTTGAGTTTTTATTGGGGAAGCCAAGTAGCAGTTTAGGGACTTGTGATCACTGTCTCTGAGATTCAAGTTCTGTTCTTTCTACTGAGGACTGAGAGTGGCAGACAATCACGGAAACTTAAGGAGGAGCCATAACAATAATTTAGCGTGGGAGGAAGTCTGAGCTAGCAAGAACTGGAGGAATACTTTCTCTCGTGGGTATTCCTGCTCTACCTACTTACTATAGGAGTAAAGTAGTCATGATTTAAACAGCCTTTGTTTATAGCTGTTATAAGGAAGTGTTCATGCCCCTATCTGCTAAGAGTGAGTTGTTCTTATAAATAAAATAAAAATTAGTAAATTTATACACACACTATTTGTTATGCAAATCCCGAGTGACATTGCCAAAAACAAAGGTTTTAGAAGTAAACAAGTACTTAAATTGGCAATTTGTGTTTTGTTTTGTTTTTTTGAGACAGAGTTTCACTCTTGTTGCACAGGCTGCAGTGCAGAGGCACAATCTCTGCTCACTGCAACCTCCACCTCCCAGGTTCAAGCAATTCTCCTGCCTCAGCCTCCTGAGTAGCTGGGATTACAGGTGTCTGCCACTGCACCCAGCTAAATGTTTATATTTTTTTTCAGTAGAGACGAGATTTCACCCTGTAGCCCAGGCTGGTCTTGAACTCCTGACTGCAAGTGATCCACCTTCCTCGGCCTCCCAAAGTGCTGGGATTACAGGCGTGAGCCACCGCACCTGGCCTTACATTGGCAATTTTGACAGATGATTTCATGAGTGCTGTTCACACAATTATTTATTGTTTAAATATTTGTTATAAGCCACAGTTATTTTATTTTATTTTATTTTGAGACAGTCTCACTCTGTTGCTCAGGCTAGAGTGCAGTGGCACAACCTTGGCTCACTGCAACCTCTGCCTCCCAGGTTCAAGCAATTCTCTTGCTTCAGCCTTTTGAGTAGCTGAGATTACAGGTGCCCACCACCACACCTGGCTAATTGTTTTGTATTTTTAGTAGAGAGGGGGTTTCACCATGTTGGCCAAGCTGGTCTTGAACTCCTGGCCTTAGATGATCCACCCACCTTGGCCAAAGTGCTGGGATTAGAGGCGTGAGCCACCACACCCGGCCCACAGTTATTTTTGAAATCTTACTAAGCTTAAAATTTCTTATTTTATTAAAAATATACAAACAAAATGTTATAAAAGTATAGAACAATTTATGATTTCAGGAATTCCTAACTCAGATTCTCATTCCTGAATTCAGAAAATTACTATATGTAAAAATTTTTTAAATTTAAATTTATTTCTTTGTGTAGAGTTGAGGGTCTTACTATGTTGCTTAGGCTAGTTTTGAACTGCTGGGCTCAAGCAATCCAGCCACCTTGGCCTCCCACAGTGAGAGGATTATAGGTGTGAGTCACGGTACCCGGCCAAGGAAATTACTATATTTTGTGAATTTGGAAACTTTGGGGTCAACCATAATGAATTGAAGACTAGAGGCTCTTTCCTAAGTCTTTTTGGAAAAGGTATACTATGCTAAAGAGGGAAAAATATCTCCAATAATGACTGATACACGATGTCTGCCCACCCTCATCACCAAGGGCAAAAGACAGATTTGATTTAGAAAGATTAATGTGAAGTTTCTTTTGTCTCAATATTATAGAGCAGATTCATATTTTAAAATTTATTAACCAGTTAATCTTACAACTCTATATATTGTTCAACCCCTTTGACAGAAAGAAAAATTGAGGCACAGAGAAATTAACACACATTTAGTGAGCTAGCTCAGAAGCAGGAGCCAGGAATGGAGAACTCCCCTAGTACTGTGAGGAATAATTTGGATTTAGTGATGGAGAATACAATTCAACTTAGCTAAACACAAAAGGGAATATATTGACTCATGTAACTGAAAAGTCTCTATACAGACTGGCCTTAGGCAGCAAGATTAATACAGGGTGCAACTGACATCATCAGGATTCAGTATCTCTCCATTTCTTGGCTGTCTGTCTTCTGTGCTGGTTTCATTCTCAGGTTTTATATGGTGGTAGGATGACTGCCTGCAAGTTCAGGGCAATATCTTCCCAGCTTCAAATGCAGCTGAAAATGTGGTGCCTCACTCCAGAGTCCATTCAAAAGTCTTATTGTGCCTCACCAGCTCCAGTTGAGTCACATACCCATTTCTTAGCCAAGCACTGGGGGTAGAGAAATGGAAGGTTCCTTTTGCCAGGCCTGAGTAGCATAGCTACCCATGGTGTAGGAATGTAATAAGAAAGATTGTAAGCCTTTCTAAGTCTGCACAGAGACTGAGACTGAAGAAGAGGAGTAATTCTCACCGTACTAATTCCTGGAGGACAGTAGAGATACCATTTCCAGAAGGGAGAATAAATGCTGGGTGTCAAAATAAAAACAAAACAGATGTCCACTGCATTCTTCTCTCACTGCCCTGCTCCTGTCTTCTGGCCCAGAGTCATACCATTGCCCCTTCAGGCTCTGGAGCTTAGATTGAAGTGTGAATGCAAATCCTGTGTAGGTCCTGTAAGGGGAGTAGGGCTGGGGCATGTCACAGGGATTGGGTCTTGAAGAGAATGAAAATTTCTCAGATACCCAACACCCATGTTATTGGACTATCCAATCACCTTGCCTTTCAATGAATAGACCTTCTCATCTTAGAATACTTAAATCCATTCCAACTCAGTTGTGGATACTCTTAGACCTTATTATCTGGAACAGCTTTGTCTTCTCAAATGATGGTCTGACATCTTATCCTTTGATCTCAACCCCCAGTCTTTCCAGCCTATCTTCTTAATGTGCCAATTCTTAAACATGGTCAGAATCTTCAACCTATCCTTCTTCTCATTTACTCTCTGCCCATCAGCAATCACTTGTCTTCATTTTCTCCCCATCTGTGGAAGATTTTATGACCTTCCACTTAACTTACATCTTTTTTTTTTTTTTTTGAGACAGAGTTTTGCTCTTATTGCCCAGGCTGTAGTGCACTGGCATGATCTCAGATCACTGCAACCTCCGTCTCCCAGGTTCAAGTGATTCTCCTGCCTCAGCCTCCTGGGTAGCTGGGCTACAGGCATGCACCACCATACTGGGCTAATTTTGTATTTTTAGTAGAGACAGACAGGTTTTCTCCATGTTGGTCAGGTTGGTCTTGAACTCCCGACCTCAGGTGATCCCCGCCTCGGCCTCCCAAAGTGCTGAGATTACAGGCATGAGCCACTGGCCTGGCCCTAATTTACATCTTAAATATCTCCACCCCATTCCCTTTTCATCATTCCCATCTGACAAAATCCCAACTCTGCCTCTTCCAGACCTACCCCTTAGGAAATGAATGGTACAGACTTTTTTGGTCAAAGAACACATGAGGTTACTAATGCTACCATAATAAACTCATGGTCAACACTAACGATCAGCTCCATGGCCATGTGGAAATTACTTATTCATTCACTTCATTCATTCCATATGTATTAAGTACCTGCCATGTGTTAGGCATTGTACTTAAAACACAGAAAGCTACTTGCCTCAGGGAGACTTCCTTAGTCAACCTTCTCTTTGATCCTACTCAAGACTATTTCAAACCTTCTCAATTATCCTCAAAATTTTGCCCCGCTTCACAGAGGAACTAGAAACCATTAGATGGGACCTTTACGGCATCACAGCTTCAATGAAATTTGTATTCCATCCGTTCTTTTCTCTCTCTTATTTTATTTGAAACAGAGTTTCGCTCTTGTTGCCAAGGCTGGAGTGCAATGGCGCCATCTCGGCTCACTGCAACCTCCGCCTCCCGGGTTCAAGTGATTCTCCTACCTCAGCCTCCCTAGCAGCTGGGACCACAGGTGTTAACCACCACACCCAGCTAATTTTGGTATTTTTAGTAGAGACGGTGTTTCACCATGTTGGCCAGGCTGGCCTCGAACTCCTGACCTCAAGTGATCCACCCTCCTCGGCCTCCCAAAGTGCTCGGATTACAGGAGAGAGCCACCGCCCTTGGCCCCTCCCTTTTATTTTGAAAGAGATGTCCCTCTAGGAGACTTTCCTTGTCCTTTCTTCCCTTCATTCCAGCAGTTTTCACACTGGTAGTGACTTTCGCTTGCTTATCTGTCTTCTTGGAGGTCGGGGCCCCTATGTATCTGCTCACTGTCTGTCCCCAGTTCAGCGTGTGCTTGAGACTCACTAATCATTTAGCAGAAGGAAGGAACCACGTGAGGCACCTCTGTGAGGAGGTACTGCCCAGCGAGCCTGGCGCCAGGGGCGGGGCCCACACCGGGGGCAGGGCCTGATGGGAGTTCTGCTCAGGCTTCAAAATGGCCGATTCGCTTGACTTCATCCACAGAAACTGAATTCCACCTCCGTGGATATGAGTTGGGGCCTAACCTCACTGATGAGTGTCAGGCGAGCTTTCTGGATGCCCGAGGGACCTTTCAGCCTGCGCAGCCTCAAGAGCTTGTGCCAATGCCCTGCCATTTCTGTGAAGGCCCACAACGCCCGGGAGGAGCCTCAGAGCCCCTGTGGGCCCTTGCGCCACTGCCTCGAGAGGGTGCTCGGAGCCCGGCTCGGGAACTGGTCCCCAACGAGGTGTGGAACCCCTCCTTGCTGGAACTCCACGGAGAGAGTGCTAATAAGATGGTAATAATACAGACTACTGTTTGTTGACCCTCCACTAGGAACTCGCTGTCGGGGCTTGGGGTGGGGGTGGAATCTAAGGCCCAGATTTCCTCTATTATACCTCCGCCTCCCAGGTTCAAACGATTCTCCTGCTTAAGCATCCCAAGTAGCTGTGATTATAGGCGTGCTCCACCACACCTGGCTGATTTTTTTTTTTTTTTGTATTTTTAGTAGAGATGGGGTTTCCTCATGTTGGTCAGGCTGGTCTCGAACTCCTGACCTCAGGTGATCTGCCTGCCTCGGCCTCCCAAAGTGCTGGGATTACAGGTGTGAGCCACCATGCCCGGCCGATTTTGTCTTTTTAATCATAGCCATTCTCACTGGGTGAAGATGATATCTCATTGCAGTTTTAATTTGCATTTCCCTTAGGTTAGTGACATTGAGCATTTTTTCATATACCTGTATGTCTTCTTTGGAGAAATATCTATTTATGTCCTTTGGCCACTCTTGATTGATTGATTCATTGATTGGTGTAAGGGTTTTGCTCTGTTGCCCAGGCTGGAGTGCAGTGGTGCAGTCATGAGTCACTGCAGCCTCCACTTCCTGGGCTTGATGATTCTCCTGCCTCAGCCTCCAGAGTAGCTGAGATCATAGGCACGTGCCACTATGGCCAGCTAATGTGTGTGTGTGTATGTGCGTGTGCGTGTGTTTCTGAGATGCAGATGGGAGTGCAGTGGGTGCAGTCACTGCTCATTGTAGCCTTAACCTCCTGGGCTCAAGTGATCATCCCACCTCATTTTTTAAATTTTTGATAGAGATGAGATCTCACTATGTTGCCCAGACTGGTCTTGAACTCTTGGGCTCAAGCGATCCTACCGCCTCGGCCTCCCCAAGTGCTGGGATTACAGGCGTGAGCCACCAGACCCAGCCTAATTTTTGTATTTTTTTTGTAGAAATGGGGTTTTGCTATGTTGCCCAGTCTAGTCTCAAACTCCTGAGCTCAAGTGGTCCACCTGCATCAGCCTCCCAAAATGCTAGGATTACAGGCATGAGCCATCATGCCTGACCCTTTGCCCACTTTTAAATTGAATTATTATTATTTTTTACAGTTGAGGTGTTTGAGTTCCTTGTGTATTCTGGATATTAATTCCTTGTTGGATGAATAGTTTGCAAATATTTTCTTCCATCAAACAGGTTGTCTCTTCACTCCATTGTTTCCTCTGATGTGCAGAAGCTTTTTAGTTTAATATAGTCCAGTTTGTCTACTTTTGTTTTCGTTGCCTGTGCTTTTGAAGTCTTAACCATAAAATGTTTACTTGGACCAGTCTCCTGAAATGCTGCTCCTGTGTTTTCTTCTACTAGTTTGATGGTTTCAGGCCTTATGTTTAAGTCTTTAATCCATTTTCTTTTTTTGAGACGGAGTCTTGCTCTGTTGCCAGGCTGGAGAACAGTGGCACAGTCTCGGCTCACTGCAGCCTCCGCCTCCCGGGTTCAAGCGATTCTTTCCCCTCAGCCTCCCAAGTAGCTGGGACTACAGGCGCGTGCCAAACGCCCGGATAATTTTTGTATTTTTAGTAGAGACGGGATTTCACCATGTTGGCCAGGATGGTCTCAATCTCTTGACCTCGTGATCCACCCGCCTTGACCTCCCAAAGTGCTGGGATTAGAGGCGTGAGCCACGGCGCCTGGCCTTTAATCCATCTTGAGTTGATTTTTGTACATAGTGAAAGGTAGGAGTTAGTTGCATTCTTTTGCATATGGATATCCAATTTTCCCAGCACCATTTATTGAAGAAAATGTCCTTTCCCCATTGAATGTCCTTGACACCATGTTGAAAATCAGTTGGCTGTAAATGTATGGATCTACTTCTGGGTTTTCTATTTTGTTTCATTTTATACCTGTTTTGATACCAACACCATGCTATTTTCTTCACTAGAGCCTTGTAAAAAGATGTTGAAGTCAGATAGTATAATGTCTCCAGCTTTCTTTTTACTTAGGATTGCTTTGGCTATTTGAGCTCTTTTTTGGTTCCATATGAATTTTAGGATTTTTTCCATATGAATTTTAGGATTACTTTGTGAAAAATGACATTGGTATTTTGATAGGGATTTTATTGAATCTTTAGATTGCTTTGGGTTATATGGTCATTTTAACAATATTAATTTTTTCTGATCCATGAGCATGGATTGTTTTTCCATTTCTTTATGTCCTCTTCAATTTCTTTCATCAATGTTCTCTAGTTTTCATTGTAGAGGTTTTTCACTTACTTGGTTAAATTCTTTTTCTAGTTATTTTATTTTCTTGTAGCTATTATAAATGGGATTTCCTGTTGATTTCTTTCTCAGCTAGTTTATTATTGGCATATAGAAATGCTACTAATTTTTGTATGTTGATTTTGTATCCTATAACTTTTTTTTTTTTTTGAGACAGAGTCTTGTTCTGTAGCCTAGGCTGGAGTGCAGTCAAGCAATCTCAGCTCACTGCAACCTCTGCCTCCTGGGTTCAAGCAATTCTCCTGTCTCAGCCTCCTGAGTAGCTTCGGGCTACAGGCACATGCCACCATGCCCAGCTAATCGTTCTGTTTTTAGTAGAGACAGGGTTTCATCATATTGGTCAGGCTGGTCTTGAACTCCTGACCTTAAGTGATCTTCCTGCCTTGGCCTCCTAAAGTGCTAGGATTACAGGCATGAGCCACTGTGCCTGGCTGTATCCTACAACTTTATTGAACTTATTTATCCGATCTAAGAGTTTTTGGTGGAGTCTTTAGGTTTTTCTAGATACAAGATCATGTCATCTGCAAAGAGGGACAATTTTACTTCCTCTTTTCCAATTTGGATGCCTTTTGTTTCTATTGCGTGATTGCACTGGCTAAGACTTCCAGTACTGTGTTGAATAGGAGTGGTGAAAATAGAGATCCTTGTTTTGTTCCAGTTTTTGGAGGAAAAGCTGAAAGCTGTGATAGTATGATGTTAACTGTGGATTTGTCGTATGTAGCCTTTATTATGTCAAGGTATTAATATGCCCCTTCAGTGCCTAGTTTGTTGAGAGTTTTTATCATGAAGAGATTTTCAATTTTATCAAACTACATCTCTTGAAATGATCATATGGTTTTTATCCTTTATTCTATTGATGTGATGTGTCATCTTTGTTGATCTGTGTATGTGGAACCACCTTTGCATTTTTGGGACAAATCCTACTTGATCCTGGTATGTTGTCTTTTTATGTACTGTTGGATTCAGTTGGTTAGTATTTTATTGAGGATTTTTACATCTATGTTTATCAGGGATATTAGAGTGTAGCTATCTTTTTTGTTGTTGCATTCTTTATCTGGTCTTGGTATCGGTACTGCTAGCCTAGTAGAATGAGGAAGAATTCCCTCCTTTTCAGTTTTTTGGAATACTTTGAGGAGAATTGGTGTTAGTTTGTAAGTTTGGTAGAATTTGGTAGTGAAATAATTAGCAGTGAGGCCATTGGGTCCTGAGCTTTTCACCATGGGATACTTTTTACTATGAATTCAATTTCATTATTCATGATTTGTCTGTTCAGGTTTTCTATTTGTTCCTGATTCAATCATGGTAGCTTGTATGTGTCAAGGAATTTATGTATTTCCTCTAAGTTTTCTAGTTTATTAATATATAGTTGTTCATAATAGTGTCTGATGACTTTTGGTATTTCTTTGGTGTCAGCTGTAATGTCTGCTTTTATTTATTAATTTTTTTGACACAGGGTCTTGCTCTGTCACCCAGGCTGGAGTGCAGTGGTGTGATCATGACTCACTGCAGCCTGAACCTCCTGGGCCAAAGCAATGGTCCCACTTCAGATTTGTGAGTAGTGGGAGTACAAGCGTATGCCACCATATCCAGCTAATTTTTGTATTGTTTTTAGAGATGGAGTTTTGCCATGTTGCCCAGGCTGGTCTTGTACTTCTGAGCTCAAGCAGTCCACTTGCCTCAGCCTCTCAAAATGCTGGGATTACAGGGATGAGCCACCGTGCCTGGAAGTGTCTTCTTTTTCATCTTGGATTTTGTTTATTTGGGCCATCTTTTTTTTTTTCCTTGGTTAGTCTAGCTAACAGTTTATCGATTTTGTTTACCTTTTCAAAAACAAATTTTTTGTTTCATTGATTCTTTGTATTTTTAAGATCTATTTCATTTAGTTCTGCTCTGATCTTTATTATGTCTGTCCTACTAATTTGGGTTTGTTCTTGCTTTTCTAGTTCTTTGGGGTGTATCAGTTTGTTTATTTGAAATCTTTCTACTTTTAAAATATAGGTGTTTATTGCTATAAACTTCCTTCCTAGCACTGCTTTTGTTGTATCCCGTAGGTTTTGGTATGTTGTTTTTCAATTTTCATTTGTTTCAAGACATTTTATTTTTTGAGACAAGATCTCTCTCTGTTGCTCAGGCTGGGATGCAATGGTGCAATCTTGGCTCACTGCAACTTCCACCTCCTGGGCTCAAGCGATCCTTCTACCTGAGCCTTCCGAGTAGCTGGGAATACAGGCACGCACTAGCATGCCTGGCTAACTTTTGTATTTTTCTGTAGAGACAGAATCTCACTATGTTGCCCAGGGCACTCTCAAACTCCTGTGCTCAAGCGAACCACCCACCTTGGCCTCCCAAAGTGCTGGGATTACATGCATGAGCCACCACACCCGGCCTGTTTGAAGACATTTTTTGATATCCTCTTTAATTTCTTCCCTGACCTAAAGGTCATTCAGGAGCATGTTGTTTAATTTCTATATATTTGTACAGATTCCAAAATTTCTTTGTTATTGATTTCCTATCCTATTTCGCTATAGTCTGAGAGGATACTTGACATGATTTTGATTTAAAAAAAAATTGTTGAGACTTATTCTATGTCCTAACATATGGTGTATCTTGGAGAATGTTCCATGTGCTGCTGAAGAAGTATGTGTATTCTGTAACTGTTGAATGAAATGTTCTATAAATGTCTGTTAGGTCTATTTGGTCTAAAGTACAGTTTAAAATCAGTGTTTCTTTGTTAATTTTCTGTCTAGATTATCTGTCTAATGCTGAGTAGAGTGTTGAAGTACTCATCTATTATTGTAGTGGAGTCTATCTTTCCCTTTAGATCTAGTGGTATTTGCTTTATATATCTGGGTATCCCAGTATCGAGTGCATATATGTTTAGAACTGTTACATCCACTTGCTAATGTATCCCCATGTCATTATGTAATGATCATCCTTGTCTCTTTTTACTGTTTTTGACTTAAAGTCTGTTTTATCTGATATAAGCATAGCTACTCCTGCTCACTTTTGGTTTCCTTTTGCACAGAATATCTTTTTCCACTTCTTTCCCTTTGGTCTTTATGTCTCCACAGGTGAGGTGAGTTTCTTGTAGGCAGCATATATTTGGGTCATGTTTATTTTAAAAATCCATTCAGCCAGTCTATCTTTTCAATGGAAAGTTTAATCCATTTACATTGACGACTATATTCGATATGTGAGGGTTATTCCTGTCATTTTACTTTTTTATTTTTCTTAAAGACAGGGTTTCACCATATTGGTCAGGCTGGTCTTGAACTCCTGACCTCAGGTGGTCCACCCGCCTCAGCCTCCTAAAGTGTTGGGATTACAGGCGTTAGCCACCATGCCCGGCTCCTGTCATTTTATTAATTGATTTCTGGTTGCTTTATATATCCTTTGTTCCTTTCTCTCTCATTGTTTATCATTGTGGATTGGTGGTTTTCTTTAGTGATAACCTTTCTTATTTGTGTGCTTGCTCTACCAGTGGGTTTTATACTTTCATGTGTTTCCATGATGATAGATATCCTTTTGCTTCCAGGTATAGGATTCCCTTACACATTTCTTATATAGCTGGTCTAGCAGTGATGAATTCCCTCAGCTTTTGCTTGTCTGAGCAAGACATTATTTTATCTCCATTTATGAAGGATAACTTTTCCGGATGTAGTATCCTTGGCTGATGGTTTTTTCTTTCTAAACTTAAAATATATCACCCCTTTCTTTCTTGGCCTATAAGGCTTATTCTGAGAAATCAACTGTTAGTCAGATAGGGGTTCCCTTATAAGTGACTAGACACTTTTCTCTTGCTGTTTTTAGAATTTTCTCTGTCTTTGATTTTTGAAAATTTGATTACAATGTGCCATGGAGAATATCTTTTTGAATTATATCTGTTTGGGGATATCTGTGCTTCTCGTATCTGCATGTCTAAATCTCTTGCTAGACCTGGAAAGTTTTATTACCTTGTTAAATAGCTTTTCTATCCCCTTGGTTTGCTCTTTGCCTTCTGGGACACTGAAAATTCAAATGTTTGATTGCTTTATGGTGTCCCGTATGTCATGTAGGCTCTGTTCATTCCTTTTTTTTTTCTTTATTTTTGTCTGATGGGGTTATTTTAAAAGATCTGTCTTCACATTCTGAAATTTGTTATACTGCTTAAACTAGTCTGTTGTTAAAGCTTTTTTTTTTTTTTTTAAATGTTTATTCCACACTGTGTCAGTCCTCACACATCTCCTGGGATCCATCTGACATATAATCTGTTGGTTTTCCAGCGGTGATAACTTCATGTAAAATCCTAAATCTGGGCTGGGCGATAATTTCCTGTAAAATCCTAAATCTGCGCTGGGAGTGGTGGCTCACGCCTGTAATGCCAGCCCTTTGGGAGGCTGAGGTGGGTGAATCACCTGAGGTCAGGAGTTTGTGGCCAGCCTGGCCAACATGGCCAAACTCCATCTCTACTAAAAATACAAAACTTAGCCAGGCGTGGTAGTGGGCACCTGTAATCTCAGCTACTCAGGAGGCTGAGGCAAGAGAATCACTTGAACGCAGGAGGTGGAGGCTGCAGTGAGCCCAGAACACGCCATTGTACTCCAGCCTGGGTGTCAGAGCAAGACTCCATCTCAAAAAAAAAAAATCCTAAATCTGACCTGAAATATTTTGTCTTCTGTTATTATCTTTACATCAGTATTAGCCATTTTGATCTACTGTGATATAATTCAGTTGGTTCATAACTGTACCAATAGCTCAATTTTTATATACAAATAGACATGCCTAAATACAGTTTATTTTTTGTGTGCACATTTTATTTAATTAATTTCTAATTTTTATTTTAGGTTCAAGGATACATGTGCAGGTTTGTTATATATGTAAGTTGTGTGTCATGGGGGTTTGATGTACAGATTATTTTGTCACTCAGATAATAAGCATAGTAGCTTATAGGTAGTTTTTTGATACTCACCCTCCTCCCAATCTCCATCCTCAAGTAAGCCCCAATGTCTGTTGTTTCCATAATTATGTCCATGTGTACTCAATGTTTAACTCCCACTTATAAGTGAGAACATGTGGTATTTGGTTGGCTGTTCCTGTGTTAGTTTGCTTAGAATAATTTTTAAGCTATAGCTGGATGGCCTCCAGCTCCATCTGTATTGCTACAAAGGACATGCTCTTGCTTTTTTAAAATTTATGGCTGCATAGTATTCCATGATATATGTGTGTCACATTTTTTTATTCAGTTCACCATTTATTGACAGGCACCTAGGTTAAATCTATGTCTTTGCTATTGTGAATAGTACTGTGATGAACATATGCGTGCATGTGTCTTTATGGTAGAATGATTTATATTCCTTTGGGTATATACTCAGTTACAGGATTGCTGGGTCACAGGGTAATTCCCTAGTTCTTTGACGAATCACCAAACTGCTTTCCATAATGGCTGAACTAATTTACATACCCACCTGTAGTGTATAAGCATTCCCCTTCCTCTGCAACTTTGCCAAATTTCTATTTTTTGGCTTTTTAATGATAGCCATTCTGACTATTATGAGACGGTATCTCATTGTAGTTTTGATTTGCATTTCTCTGGTGATTATTGACGTTGAGCATTTTATCATGTTTGTTAGCTGTGTGTATGTCTTCTTTTGAGAAGTGTCTGTTCATGTCCTTTGCTCCTCTGCTTTTTTTAAATGAGGTTGTTTTTTGCTTGTAGATTTGTTTAAGTTCCTTATAGATTCTGGATACCAGACCTTTGTCAGATGCGTAATTTGCAAAAACTTTTTCCTAGTCTGTAGGCTGTCTGTTTAGTCTGTTGATAGTTTGTTTTGCTGTGCAGAAGCTCTTCTTTAGTTTAATAGTTTCTACTTATCTGTTTTTGTTTTTGTTGCAATTGCTTTCAGCATCTTCATGAAATCTTTACAAGGTCTTATGTCAGAATGGTATTTCCTAGGTTATCTTCCAGAGAGTTTATAGTTTTTTGTTTGTTTTGTTTTGTTTTTTTGAGACAGAGTCTTGCTCTGCCACGCAGGCTGGAGTACAGTGGCATGATCACAGCTCACTGCAACATCCACCTCCTGGGTTCAAGTAATTCTCGTGCCTCAGCCTCCCCAGTAGCTGGAATGCACCACCCTGCCTATGCACAGGTGTGCACCACCATGCCCATCTAATTTTTATATTTTTAGTAGATATACTAAATATCTACTAAAGGGTTTCACCATGTTGGCCAGGCTGGTCTCAAACTCCTGACCTCATGATCTGCCTGCCTCAGGCTGGGATTACAGGTGTGAGCCACTATGCCTGGCCTCTTCTAGGAATTTTATAGTTTTAGGTTTTTACATTTAAGTCTTTTATCCATCATGGGTTGATTTTTGTTTGTGGTGAAAGGAAGGCGTCCAGTTTCAGTCTTCTGCAAATGGCTAGTCAGTTATCCCAGCTCCATGTGTTGAGTAGGGAGTCCTTTCTCCATTGCTTGTTTTTGTTGGCTTTGTCGAAGATCAGATGGTTGTAGCTACACAGCTTTGTTTCTGGGTTCTCTAACCTGTTCCATTGGCCTGTGTGTCTGTTTTTGTACCAGTGCCATGCTGTTTTGGTCACTGTAGCCTTGTAGATGGTTTGAAGTCGGGTAGCGTGACACCTCCAGCTTCATTCTTTTTCATAGGATTGCTTTGGCTGTCCTCCACATAGCTCGTCAATTACAAGTTGTGCTAATTTTTTCTGCTGTTTCTCAAATCTGTCTCTCCTTTCAATTCTTACTACCACCCTGGTTTTCAGGCCATCGATATCTCTCATCTTAAGCTTTGTAGTAGCCTCTAAACTGATCCTTGGACACTTCAGTGTTGCCCCTCTCTCCTTACCACTGAAAGGCAGACTACCTAAGACAAAATTATCATGAGACTTCCTACTTTGAAGTTACAGAGTGGACCAATGACCCCTTTTAATGCTCTCCATAGTGTTGATCTCTATCTTTTCACTTTAAACGTACTTTTAAACCTACTTCCTGAGTATGAAGTTTGTTATAATTTTAACGTTTGTATTTTTCTATGTCTTGTTCTTCTTTTTATGGTTTCTATTGACTCCTGCTTATAGTAGTTTGACCCTTCAACTCTGTTAAATTTTATAGATAGCTCACATTTGTCTAAACTTTAACTTTGGATATCCTGACAGACCAAAATTGAGATGATTTGCTTGGTTTCTGCTTGGCTCTGGAAGTAGTACCAATCAGGAACCATTCTAGTTTGATTTATTGGTTTGAGGTTTCTTGGACTATGAGTATGGTATAAATTCACATTCCAGGATAAGAGTAAAGCTGATTAGAAAACATTAGGGAAGCCTAATAAAATTATTAATGTTTTAAACTACTGCCTGCAGAGACTGATTTGTTTATTGGTTCACTTGTTATATCCTTCAAACTTTGTCTTTTCTACTAAATATATAGCCGATTTTGGCGCCTGGATTTATGTGGAGGTCTCAGATTCAGTTCCCTACTTTGTCAGTTTAAATCCTGTTAGTCAGTTAATCAGAAAAAAATTCTAGATTCTCAGTCAGGATGTGTCAGAGCATTTCAAAGTCCCCTACTGACATCTCATTCCCAGCTTTTTAAAACAAAAGTATTTTAATTTTCCTATTGATTGCCCCAATTTTGATTTACTACCTAAGGGAGCCACAATGTTAACTAACAAAGCTCTAGGTGTTTGGTTTTGGCATACTTCCAGGGCATCTCTAGCTTCTGTGTTGACTGATGACTTTAGTTTTGACTTTAGTTTCAAAGTGTGTGTTTTGACTTTAGTTTCAAAGTGTGTGTGTGTGTGTGTGTGTGTGTGTGTCTGTGTGTGTGTGTATGTGTATGTAATCATTTTGTATTTCCTTTACATTTTTGTGAGTTTAGAAATGTATTTAAAGTGTATTTGGAGCCAGGCACAGTGGCTCACACCTGTAATCCCAACACTTTGGGAGGCCAAGGTGGGAGGATAACCTGAATTCAGGAGTTCGAGACCTGCCTGGCCAATTTAGTGAAACCCCATCTCTACTAAAAATATAAAAGTTAGCCAGGCATGGTGGTGCACACCTGTAATCCTAGCTACTAAGGAGGCTGAGACAGGAGAATTGCTTGAACTTAGAAGCCAGAGGTTGCAGTGAGCTGAGATCACACTACTGCACTCCAGCCTGGGCAACAGAGTGAGACTCTGTCTCAAAAAACAACAACAACAACAAAAAACGTGTATTTGGAAGTGACGTCAGTAAAAATGGCAAGCTGGGAACCTTCAAACATTTCTTTTTTCATAAAATCAACTGGGAAAAATAGAAGCAACTTTTTCAGAACTCTGGAAAATATCCAAAGACTTGCTGCAACCTTGGAGCATTTATTCAGGAATGTAGGCAAATTTTGGTGACAATATTGAGCTTTGTACTGTTCTTACTTGCTCCATGCTTATCACGTCCTCCCAGCTCCATGGTAGCCTTGAAAGTCAATATCCTACAATCTTGGTGAAAAACAAGCTCTTGGGAGCCATAGAAAGGAACAAAAAGGGATTGGGACTCATTCAAAGCCTTATTCCCAGAGAAACGTCGTTGTCTGACCCGACTAAGAGGTCCCAGGAAGACCCCACTCACAAGACTATCTTTATTGGCCTGACTTGGAGCTCCCTCAGCCTTTGTTCAGGGGATATTTGTTGAAGACAATCAGAGGCAATTACTGAATATCATGGCTACCTGAGGCATAGATAAATTGATATACACAATATGCTAACAAAAATGTAAACAAAACAAAAAATGCTAAGAGTACCAAACCTAATTGCTGACAGAAGACATTTTTGTTCATGTCTTCTGCCTACAAATTTAATGTCTTTTCCATCTCAACTAAGCACTTATCATGCACAGTAGCTGTAACTTTTGCAGCTTGAGGTATGACAGCAAAACTAGCACAAATTTCTTTGTTCTTCTTCACAATTTTATGGGTAGAAGATTTGTCCTTACTGTAAATCTTAGCAACCTCAGCCTGTAATATTTTTATTTTCTTACAATGTCAGAGAGTTTCGTCTTTTCACTTAAAGGAAACATATTATGGCTTCTCTCTGGCATATCCAAATTGCCAGGATAATTGCTGTTGCATATTGGGGCAATTATGAAGTGAAATAAGGGTTACCTTGTATACAACCCCTGTGATGCCATGACAGTTGGTGTGATAATCAAGATGGCTACTAAGGGTCTAATGAGACTTATTAATCAAGAGTTCTGTATCTAGCAAAATACCCTTCAACATTGAAGGAAAAACATAAGATGTTAAGTATCATAAGACATTCTTTGGTAAACAAAACTAAAAAAATTTGTTGCTTGAAGATATCTCTATAAGAAATACTCATGGGAGTCATTCAGGCTGAAATGAAAGAATACTAGATAGTAACTCAAATCCATAGGAAATAAAAAGCTGAGAAAGAGATGGAATCACGATATGAAATCAGAAAAAAATAGACTTAAAGGCAAAAATTTTTATTAGCAACAAAGGACATTTTATAATAATAAAAGGATCAGTCCATCAAAAACATATAACAAAGCCCTAAAATACATGAAGAAAACATTGACAGAATTGAAGGAAGAAACAATTCAGCAATAATAGCTGAGGACTTCAATTCCCCACTTTCGATAATAGCTAGACAATTGGGTAGCCAATCCATAAGAAAATATAAGACTTGAATAATACTATAAACCAACTAGATTTAACAGATATCTATAGCATACTCCATCCAACAACAACAGAGTGTACATTCTTTATAAGTACATATGGAACATTCTCCAGGAAAGACCATATACTAGGCAATAAAACAATTCTCAGTAACTTTTAAAATATTTAAATAATACAAAGTATGTTCTCAACTGCAATAAAATGAAGTTAGAATAGAAAGAGATGGAAATTTGGGAAATTCACAAATATATGGAAATGAAACAGTGTACTCTTAAATAATCAATTGGACAAAGAATAAATCCAAGAGAAATCAGAACATATTTTGAGATGAATGAAAACAAAAACTCCGCATCACAAAACTTAAGGAATGCAGCTAGCTAATACAGTGCATAAAGGGAAATGTATAGGTGTAAATTCTTATGTTAGAACAGAAGAAAGATCTCATTCAATAACCTAACTTTCCATCTAAAGAAACTAGAAAAAGAAGAGCAAACTGAAATCAAAGCATGTAAAGCCAGGATATAATAAATGTTACAGTGAAAATAAATAAAATTGCAAGCAGAAAAACAATAGAGAAAATAAATGAAACCAAATGTTATTTGAAAAGATCAACAAAATCGACAGCTTAGCTAGACTGATCAAGAAAAAGAAAAGAAGTTAAAAATATGGTAAATACCCTAAGAAAATAACAATAACAACAAAACAACCAAACCTTTAGGTAATCTAGTAAAGATGAAAAACCATCAGCAAACATTAAACTCAGTGGTGAAAGTCTTAAAGCTTTTCTCCTAAGATGAGGAAAAAGACAAGGATGCCTGCTCTTGCTTTTTCTATTCAACATTGTACTGGAGGTTCTAGCCAGGATAATTGAACCAAAAACAAAACAAGGCAAAACAAAGAAAAGAAATAAAAAGCATCTAGATTGGAATGGAAAAAGCAAAACTATATTTTTTGCAGATAATCTTGTATGTAAAAAGTCTAAGGAATCCACCACAACAACAAACCTGCTGGAGTTAACAATTTAGTTCACGAAAGATACAAGATCAGTGTACAAAAATTGGTTGTATTTAGAAATACTAGCAATGAGTAGCCTGAAATGAAATTAAGAAACTAGTTTTATTTATAACAGCACTGAAAAACAAAGTAAGAATAAAACAAAAGAAATGTAAGACTACAAAATATTATTGAAAAGTGATTAAGACCTAAATAAACGGATACACATCCAGTACTCATTGAACGGAGAAAAACTGTTACGATGATAGTACTCCACAAATTAATCTACAGAGTCAACTCAATTCCTATCAAAATCCTAGCTTTTCTCTTTGTAGAAATTGACTTGCTGTTCCTAAAATTTGTTTGAAAATGCAAGGGACTCTGAATAACCAAAACAATCTTGAAGAACAATGAAGTTGCAGAGTCCACACTTTATTATTTCAAAACTTACAATAAAGCTATAGTGGTTAAAATAGTGTAGTACTAGAATAAGGATAGACATGTAGATCAATGGAATAGAATTGAGAGTCCAGAAGTAAATCCATACATTTGAGGTCAATTGATTTTCCACAGGGGTACCAAGATCATCCAGTGGAAAAGAACAGTCTCTTCAAAAGTGGTGCTGGGACAACGGAGGTCCATATACAAATGAATGAAGTTAGATCTCTTCCTCACATCGTACAGAAAAATTAACCTCAAATGGAGGAAATATCTAAGTGAAGATCCCAAACTATACTCTTAGACAAAAACATAGGTGTAAATTTTTATGCTATTGAATTAGTAATTATATCTTTTTTCCCTTCCTTTTTTGTGGGGCAGGAAAACTAGAGGGGTTTACTATTGTCTTACTGCTTTTCCCCTATGTCAGACAAGACCCTGATAAAGCAGTCTTTCTTTAGGGCAGGCCTTTTACACAGAGAACAGAATGCTCTGGGCATACTTCAAAATGGTTGCTAATACCCACTCACTCTCTCTGTCCCCCAGTTAGGGCATATTTTGAAATGGTTGCTTTTCACTTTTCCTTGCCTAAAAAGCCTGAGGAAATTTTCTTCAGCCTTCATCATGGGAACCTGGTAGCGTTCCTGGAAGTAAAATTCGTGAAAGTATAAGGAGTCCCCAAAACGGGACTCCAGCAAGTTTTTAACTCTCAAGCTAGTCCACAGTCAGCCACCAGTAATTTGTTGATTGCCATTTAAGTGTTCCTACCAATTACTGGCTCTAGTGGCTTCTGCTGTCAGGTAAACTGTGATTTTCTGTAGTCACCCGTCTCTCTAGTTTTTGAGCAAGTGGTTTGTCCTGTAACCTCTACTCTCTGACAGATTCAGAAAAGTTGTTGATTTTTCCTGTTGTGAAGATGGGAGTGATGACTTCCAAGTTCTCTACATGTTGAAGTGGGAACAGAAAGACCTAATTAATTTCTTAAGAAACTGCCAAACTCTTTTCCAAAGTGGATCTAGCATTTTACATTCCTGGCATTGTATGAGAGTTTCAGTTTCTCTCTATCTCTGTCAGCGCTCCGTCTTTCTAATTTTAGATATTCTAATAGATATCTAGTGGTTTCTTATTGTAGTTTTAATCTACGTTCCTCTAATAGTTAATGATGATAACCATCTTTTCATTTGCTTATTTGCCAGTTGCAAATCTTTATTAGTGAAGTATCTGTTCACATATTATGCACATTTTCTAAAAGTTGGGTTGTTTTCTTACAATTGAAGTTTATTTTTTCTTCTAATCAAAATTTTAGTTGACAATAAATTGCACATATTTATGAGGTACAATGTGATGTTTCAGTACATTTATACATTGTATCATGATCAAATTATGGTAATTAGCATATCTATTGCCTTAAACATTTACCATTTCTTTGCTTTAAAAACACTCAAAAATCTCTCTTCTAGCTAGAATATTAGTGTATTTTAAATGTACAACTATTCGTTTTCTCACAGTCCTATCAACCTTGCCTATTCTAGTCAAATTTAATATTGTCTTGAAAACATTGAGCCCTCTGGTTATCCTCTCTAACCCACAAAGGAAGCTGAACCCTTGATGTAACCTTCTTCATCAGAGTAAATAAGAAGAAACCCCTCCACTACGTAAAAAAGAAAAAAATAACTGGAGAGAGAATCTCTTCTCTGAGGTTATTACCCTGGGGTCTTTGGTTTTGGTACATTCTTCTCTACCCCATGCCCTTCTCCCTCATCTCCTCATCTTTAATGAGTATCTGTATGTGTGACAGAACAGCATCTGTTTTTAAGTCTCTGCAGTCTTCAACCCAGCTTGTTCTATTCCCCATTCTGCGAGAAATCTCAAGAGCATCAGGATTCTGTTTCAGACTGCCGTGGAAACAGAGTTCTTACCCCAATACTCACTTGTTCTCAATACGAGGTAAGGTAAAGACCTAGAGGAGTGGGTCTCTGAGCAAGGGAGTCCCACCCCGTCCTCTGCCCTCTCTGTTGGCTAATAATGCCCTCTCATCCTCATCAGGAGAATTAGAATTATGTAAAGTTTTGGTGGGGGAACTAGATGGAGGTCTCTGGGGCCCAGAGACAGGAAAGTTTGCTTATACCCAGCGGCGGAGATCACTAATTGACATTCCTTTCCCCTCCCAGGGACCTCACAGAGTCCCACTATCCTCATAGTACTGGAGGACAACTAGTGGGTGTATGGCCAAATAGCAGTAACCTTGTTACTTGCTGGGAATTGGGTAAAGATTTGATTTAACAAACTTGGTTTTGGGAAATTAAAAAATAAAAAAAGGAAAAGCCATAATCCTGAAAGGCAACAGGAGAGAAACTGCTAACAGGATCTTGAATAAATTTCTCCCTTTTAGAGAAACTTGTACCGATGACACAAGACCTGAGACTTGTGTCATTCTTTCGGCTGAACTGACCCCAGGCTCTTCTGAGTGGCAGCGGCCCCTGAAGCAGTCTGGCCTACAGGTAAGCAGGTCCAGGGTTTACAGAGAAAAATTCCCAGTAATCCAGCTCTGCCTTGGATTGCCCTGGTACATGTCCAAAGATGTGCTTGGGACACATCTCGGGAGCACAAGGTGGTGGACTGAGAGCTTTGATATTTCTACTCCTACTGCAGATGAGTTGATATAACCCTGAAGGTATGGAATTTGCTGCTGTCTGTGACCCAGCAAATAGAAACAGAAAAATAGATAGGAAAATAATAGAAATAGAAAAAAAATTTAAAAATAAAAAAGCCAACTGGGTGCAGTGGCTCACGCCTGTAATCCCAGCACTTTGGGAGGCCAAGGCAGGTGGATCTCGAGGTCAGGAGTCCGAGACGAGCCTGGTCAATATAGTGAAACCCTGTCTCTACTAAAAATACACACACAAAAAAATTAGCATGGTATGGTGGCAGACGCCTGCAGTCCCAGCTACTTGGGAGGCTGAGGCAGGAGAATTGCTTGAACCTGGGAAACGAAGGTTGCAGTGAGCTGAGTTCATGCCACTGCACTCCAGCCTGGGTGACAGAGAAGACTCTGTCTCTAAACAAATAAATAAATAATTCTCATTCTATGCCTGTTAATGTCTTTAAAAATAAGACCTTTTAGGCAGTGTGACAGTATGCACATACTGGTGGCCTTAATCTTTCTCATAAGAGAGGCTGGGCTACTAATGGTGGATGCTCTTTAATCTTTCCCACCATTAGGCTTGGATGCCCTAATGGTAGATGCTGTGTTCAAGGATCAGGTGAGCTAGTGTTCAGCTCAGGAAGCTACTCCATAGAGATGGCCACCAAAAGGGCTTCAGTGGTCCCATCTCAGTTAATACCTGAAACATTGTTAATTATTACAATGAAAGTCACAAATTGGTTTTTATTAGTGAGATTGGTGGCTTATAAAGCAGCATAATGGATGTTACAATTATATGACATTTTAATATCTGTGAATAGCTCAAGTGTTTTGGAGACAGCCCACCGTTGCATAAACAAGGTAAAAGAATATGAGTGTGGCCTGCAGTGTATTCTTAGAGATGACACCCAAGGCTTGATCCTCATATGGTCCTATCTCCAAATACTGGTTTAGGAAGATTTTGGAAGTCTTGATTTTGTAAAATATAGCCACACAACTTAAAAAAATGTATCCAGACAAAAAGAAAACAGAATCATTCTGAACATATAATCTACTTTCAGTTCACAAACTAGCCATTGATATAGGAACATTCATTATTCTGACATTTTATTTTTTCTGTGTCCTTTGACACACACACACACACACACACACACACACACACACAGACACACACACACCCTGTCTCAGAAGTACTAGTTCTGGACCCTGAAATAGTTTCCTTAGTTCTTGTCAAAATTCCTCTGATTTTACTTTTCCTGTCCTGAAATACTGTTGGGATTAACATCCTGATTGCCTTCTAAAATATCTGACTTTATTATTTTTGTGTGTTTTTTACTCTTTGGTAGAATTATGGATTCATCAGCAGCTTCTACTGTATGTTCTGACAACAATGACAACAATGGGTGAGTTGACTGATCTAACAGGTAAAAAATGCAGGGAGCATCATTGGCAATAAGAGCTTTCCGTGAGACCGTAAGCATCTTTAGGTAACGTTGCTTTTGAACCTAAGTGGAAAATATAAGATCAGGTCAGAAGAGGGACACTTGGTACTCAAAGTTTGTTTGTGACCCTTAGTAATTAGCAGTCAAAGCCCTGAGGAAACTATCAGAAAGCCTGTGTATGAGACTCTATCAGGAGCGATCCAAGAGAGGAGAGAATCCTACTTAGAGAAAGACGGTGGTAGGGTTGGACAGGCAGCAGAGGAGCCCTCAGCAGAAGGAAAGGAGCTAAGAGACCCTGTGTCTGTCCCTCACCCTGCAGAGCTTGTGCCCCAAACCCAAAGCCATCATCACATTGGATGGAGCCCCTGCCTCAGGTTTAGTCACTTGATCCTGTTTGAGGGGAAGAAAATATATCTGTGACTCATGAAGAGCATGAAGGTGGTAGAGGGACTTGAGAATTAGGAAATCAAAATGGACAAGAACAATGTGTGCGTACAAATGGAACATGAATTTGAAGTAAATTTAAGTTCAGTTTGCTGTCACACATGATGATCAGGTTCAGTAATAAAGGATTGTATTTAAATCTTGATTCATTAAACTTCTTGGAGAGTCCTAACCCATTTTTATTAACAACACATAAAAGCTTCGTTCTAGAGAAAAATGAAGTACGAGGTTCCAAATAACAGATTTACATGAGAATTTTTAAGGGACAACACACTGTAATTTGTAATGCAATCATAGCAAATTTGAACCCCCCAAAAATAGTGTATGAATTTATATTGTTTCTTACTATTTACTTTTAAATCCTTTGCAATGATCTCAGTGACATCAGAAATCTGTGCTGGAGCCAACAATGAAAAGTGATGTCATAATATATATTGGGGATTGGAGGAATTCAGATTTGTGAAATTCACTCTCAGAATTATTCATGGGAAAATAGTTTTCTGGACACCGATTCTAAAATTCTTTCTAAAAAGTTAAATCTTAAGTGAGCTAAGTCATATTTACCTTATCTTTTAGATTCAAGGAATTTTGTTTTTCAAATAAATTGGTCACATGACAATTTCATGTGGCAAATCTCTATGTTTTTGCATTTGATGTTTAAGGTAAAATACAGCAAGCTTACATAGAGCTTTATAATAAGCTTTGTGTGTTCAAATCTAATTGGTACTTTAATGACTAATGCTGTTTGTGTTTTACTCAAAGTTCTTTCCTATCCTAAGATTACAAATATATTCACCACATTTTTTTATATTTGGAATTAATTTTATACATTTAAATAAAACAAGTTTGGCTGTTGTTACTATTTCCTTTTAACATCTTCCGAAATGACTGGTTTATTCTATAGACTTTATGAGATGCCAGCTTAACAATACCCTTAATATGGCCCAAGGATTCTACAAAAGGATATGCTGGTATGTTTGTCAAAAGTGTTTCCTGTGCAGTTTATCTATTCATCACTTGCAGATTTGAAGTTTACTAGGCATGTGTGATATCTATAAGTTCATTTGAAGAATAATTTTCAGTGGAAAAAAAATGTTTAAAAGTGGGAAATAAGAAGATGATGCCAAGATGGAATCTCCAAACATTTCAGTTTTCATCAGAAGGACTTAATAGGTCTAACAGCTACTTTTAGATGTCTTAGAAATGTGAGAGTGGTGATTTAGTTAACAAAAAGTAGATTATGAGATTAAAAATGTCTATTCACTGTAAAATCTCAGCATTCACTCTCTTATTGTCAAGATTATTCATCAAACTCTTCAGAGACAACCTAAATTCAAGCTCTTAGAATGTTACATCTTTTATATGAGATGACAGAAAATAATTTCATGGCCTTTGAAAGGATAGAATACCACTTTCAGATCAAGTAACTCCCCTATTAAATATTATACTGTTTTATGATTCATATCTCTATTGTAGTTTAGAGATAATGCCAGATTTATTCACTGACAAGTTAATATTATTCAGTTTATAATTAATATCCAATTTGGGGGAGATACTTTCAGTCTATGTTAAAACTATCTGCAATGTTCAGAATCCTGTTGCACATAAAACTTTCATGTGCTAGTTTTAGCATCCATTGATTTTTATGTGAATCCGTTGTAACTATGATGGTTACAAAATGGTGATTTTTTTAAACTAGTTCTTTTCTGTTTAATAAGTATGATTCTATTATAAGGAAGAGCTATTCCTACCCCTATTTATTTATTATTACTATTAACTTGTAAATTTTTATTTTATTTCAATGAATTACAATCCATTTCTATCATTATTTATTTTGATGTTTAAATGGTCCCATATTTGGCCCGTGAGACTCTCTCAAATCTAGCTCCTGTGTCCACTTGACTTGACGTGTCCCCGTCACATTTTGAGCATTTCTCCAGCCCTGGAATCAGCCATTTACACAAAGACCTTGATTCCTTTTAGAAACTATTTGTATATTTGGTATGCTCGTTGCTATTGGCTCATTGCCACCTGTAGGCCTTTTTAGGATATTGATGAGAGTCTAGATATACATATTGACATATATAGGTAGATACATATAGGCAACAATTTTAATATGTTTAATATACAGTATATACATTTATATGTGTTCTGGTAAACTGTGTATTGTTGTTTTGCCTATATGTGTTTCTTTTTAAATTTACTTAAATGATATTAAGTTATATCTCATTTTGTTAGTTTTTGGCTCAGTAACGTAAGATTCTTCTTCTTGTATATACCTTTAGTTGTTGCTTTTAGCTTGTACGAAAAATTCAATGGCATGCCTCCCCTAGTAAGGAACACATATATTGCTTCCTACCATTTGCCTTCACAAAGAGTGCTGAAAAATGATTATCCTTATGCCAAACCCCTATAGACCTATTTGAGTATTTCTGTAGGAATATGAAGCAAGATTTGATGGGCCGTGGGATTGCATATTTTGAATTTGACTAAATACTGCCTATTGCTCTCACAATGGTTATACCAGTCTGCGTCTCTTCAACAGTGGATGATGGTTCCCACACATACACATTCACAGCAATACTTGACATAATCAAACTTTTTAATTTATATCACCAGTCTAATAAATGGTAACATATTGCATTATGTTTTACTTTGCATTTATGTGATAAGTTGTGAGTTTAAGCCTCAGTTTATATGCTTACAACATTTGGGATTTCTTCTGAAATGGTCCATTCATGAACTTAGCCCATTTTTCCACTAGTGTTCTTATCTTTGTCTTGTTAAGTTACATGTGTTCTTTTTGAATATTTGATATTTTGGAATAAGTTAATTAAATTTCTTTAAAAATTATGTTTATTTTTCAATGTGATTATTTTACATTTGTAAACAATTTGGCAATAATTCAGTCTTTTTAGTAACATTAAAAAACATGGTGCTATAGTTTGGATGTTTGTACCCCCAAACCTCATGTTAAAATTAATCCCTAATGTTGGAGGTGGGGCCTAATGGAAGGTGTTTGAGAGATGAATAGATTAATGCCCTCCCTGGGAGTGAGGTCATCCTTTTTCCTTGTTTATATAATCATCATCAATTATGTATATCTACTTGGGTTTATCTCTGAGCTGAATTATTTACTCCATTGATACTTACGCCATCACTACACCTTTTTTTATTACCACGGTAGAGCAAGATTAAATACATTATTTGTGGAACCTTTATATGTTGACATAGATTTTGTAGTAAGTATATCAATACTCTAAAAAAAATTTGAAAAATACCTATGTGAATCCTATGGTGTTTGGGAGAGGGGAGGGCTTTAAATACTAGGTTGATTTCTTTGTTACTTAATTGAGAATTCTATTTCTGTATAAGTATCTTTTCTTGCACTAACGTTAGTGTTTTATATTTGTCTAGGAATTTTTCCATTTCATCTAAGTTTTCATATTTATTAGCATATAATTGAATATAATCTCATGAAAAATTTTAGTTGTGTTATAGTTATGCTCCCGTCTTGTATATTTTATTTGAATATTCACTGTCTTTTTGTTCTTGATTATTATTGCCACAGGTCTATTGTAGTAATCTTTTCAAAGAGACATAGTTTTGTTAATCTTCTCGATGTTTTTTTCTTCTCCAGTTCAGTGATTTATGCTTACCTCATGTTTTGCTTCCTCATTACTTCATAGAGTTTGCCCTCTGCTCCTTTTCTAACCTCTTTACTTAAATGTGTACTCTTTGCTTTTAACCATCTTAACTTCTTATTAATGTTTATATATCTATACATTTTCTTCTAAATACTGCTTCACTGTGTTCTACAAACTTTGTCATGTTATTATCAATCAGTTTTTAGTGTTTAAAATCTTTTATGATTTCCTTTTTAACGTAAGAGTTATTTAGTAATGTATAATTTAGTTTCAAATGTGGGGGTTTTAAAAAAGCTAATCATATTACAGTATATTCAGAGAACACCAATATGATATTGATCCTGTGGACTCTATCCTGTGGAAGCTTTTTTTATGGGCAAATATATGGTCTGTTTTCATCATGTTCCCTGTTTGGTCCTCAAACAAGATGTATTTATTTAGTACAGAGAACTATGATGTCAGTCTGTCTTTGTTCCTTCATAGGTTCTTTGCTCTTTCTAGAAGCGGTTAGAATTTTCTCTTTATCTCCATTAGTTCCTTACAGTTGATTTATTTCTTCTTTCTTGAATTCTGGGACATTTATCATCATAAATTTTCACATTTTCTTTTGCATTATTAGTTTTCATTTTTTCTTAGATCTCCATAATCTAGATGTTAGATATCTATTTTTATCCTCAACATTTGTCTTTTCTTTAGTATGTTCTGTTTATTCTTCTCTACTATTTTCTGGGTTTCTCAATCTAATCTTCTAACTCTAATTAGCTTTTCACGTGTATCCAAACTAATATTTATCTCTCAACAATTTATATTTTTTGACAGCTATACTTTTACAGTTAATGTTTTCTCTTGTTTTTTCTTTTTATTCTCTTTTGTATCCTCATATCCTTAAGAATATTTGTCATGCATACTTTAAAATCTTGGTCATTGTGTTCCAGTAGTTTTGCTACAGTTGGTGTGCTATTGTTCAGCTTGTTGTATTTCTTTTTCAGTCGTTGTATTCCTCAGGTATCTAATCATGTTGGCTTGTGAACTTACATTTCTTGTGGCTGTTGGCTACTCTGTCTGGTCATTTGTATTGGGGAAGGACTGAAGGACGATCTCACTCTGCTGCTGTTCTTGCAACATAATTATTAATAGCACCTACTTTTCACTTTCAGAAGTGTCCTGGTTTGGGCAAGGAATTATATAGTCAGTCTTACTGAAATCTAGGACTTAAGCTGTATAGTTCTCAGTAAGTTTAAAATGAAGGGAAGTGATGTGCCCCAGAGTAGAGAGTCTCAGGAACCATGAAATACTGACCAGGCAACTCCTCTGGGTTGCAAAAAGGAAAAACTTTAGACAAAGTAAATTTAACAGAGTTTAATAGTGCAACTGAATTGTGAGTTAGGAAGCTTTTAGAACCAGAACAAGTTCTACGAACTGCAAGCTGGCAATGTGACCAGACAGCATTATGGACAGAAAATGGAAGTGAGGTGCAGAAACAGCATGATTGGTTATAGCTGGTTACATTTAGATGTTCTTGTCTTATTTGAATCAATTGGCCACTTGCAGTTGACTGAAGCTCAGCTGCTGTAATTGACAGAGACACAGCTATCTGTTAACAATTTTTTATTTTTTTCAGATTAAATTGGATAAAAGAGAAACAAGTCAGGAAAGGGATGCTTCTTCCTATTAGTATATTTGTCACTCCAAGTTAGTAGTAGCCAATCTCTTAGGAACCTCTCAGATTTCCCATTTATGAGACTCTACTACTGCTAGAGTGGGCCAAAAGGAAAGAAAATCCTATTTGGAGTAATGGGGAGGTGACAGGTGACAGGGAGGAGTGAAGCACTCAGCAAAAAGAACAGAGTTCATGAAACCTCAATGTGTTCCTCACCCTCTAGAGCTCTACTACCATGCGAGGCTGGTTCCCCAAACCAAACCCAAACTCACAGTCATTTTGTAGGGAGTTCCTGACTCAGGCCTACAGCTACATGATTATATCTTTTGGGGAGGAAAGACAGCCGCAATGGGTGAAAGTAAGGAAGTGACAGAGGGACTTAGAAATCAAGAATTTAGATTGGGGTAAGAGGCATGTTTCCTTACAGACTGCAGTTAAATTTTAAATAAATGTCACCGGTTCACATCTGTAATCCCAGCACTTGAGGCCAGGAATTTGAGACCAGCCTGGCCAACATGGAGAAACCCTGTCTCTACTAAAAATACAAAAATTAACCAGGTGTGGTGGTGCATCCCTGTAATCCCAAATATTCAGGTGGCTGAAGCATGAGAATTGCTTGAGCCTGGGAGGTGGAGGTTGCTGCTAGCTGAGATCATGCCAGTGCACTCTAGCCTGGGTGACAGCGAGATGAGGGAGAGAGAGAAAGAAAGAAAGGAGGAGAAAAGAGGAGGAGAAGAGAGGAGAGGAGAGATGTAAGGATATATGAACATAGGTGGAAACAATTATATACCATTTATATATGCATATTAAATCAAGGCATGCACCCACAGGTACTGCAGAGAGACATAGAGGCTGAGATTAGGGAAGTTCACATTCAAGAGCATTAATGGCAATACAAAGGGCTTTCACACTTGTTTCTAAGTGACTTCACTATAGGATAGGAAGGTGCCTTTATGTCTTTTTTAATGAATTTAGATAAAAGACAACCACATCATAAGAGGAATGATTTTTCCTGCTAGTCTGATACTCTGAGTAACAACCAAAACAAATTTTCAGGGCCAGGCACGGTGGCTCACGCTTGTAATCCCAGGACTTTGGGAAGTTGAGGTGGGTGGATCAAAAGGTCAGGAGTTCGAGACCAGCCTGGCCAAGATGATGAAACCCCGTCTCTACTAAAAATATAAGAATTAGCCAGGTGTGGTGGCGGGCACCTGTAATCCCAGCTACTCCGGAGGCTGAGGCCGGGGAATCACTTGAACCCGGGAGGCAGAGGTTGCAGTGAGCCAAGATTGCGCCACTGCACTCCAGCCTGGGTGATAGAGCAAGACTTCATCTCAAAAAAAAAAAAAAATTCAGACTGCCTATATGTGAGACTTACTACATTGGCTGAAGAGAGCAGAGAATCCTATTTGGAAACAGGAAGGGATAGCAAGGGACAGAGAGTAGTGAAAACTTAAGGGGAAAAGAAAAAGGGTAATAGCCCTAGAAATGTTTCCCACCCTTCAGAACACTGCCACAATGGAGGGTGATGTTCCAAACTCCAAATACCATGATATCAGTTTGTGCCGTTGACTCGGACCTGCAGTTACTTTATCCTACTTGAGGAACAGGGAGATGATGAGGTAAGGAGGTATTAGAGGGCCTTCGAAGCAAGACATTGAGTAGAATACGAGGACTGACTACATACAAACTGGAGCTGAGTTTGAAATAACTGCCACAGCAAAGGCTATCACACACTGGGACTAAGAGCATAATACAGAGGTTTACTTAAATCAGGAAGCATTCATATTGTCCCCAGCCTAAGATGTTGGTTGCCACCATATAAATTCTCATGTTTAATAAAAAGTTACATTCTAGATTAAAATAGTTATATACACATGAATAGTCAGAAATAAACTGGTTTATGTGTAGAGTAATGGAAGCAATGAAAGCTAGTTTTTCCAAAAAAGTAAATTTAGAATTATGTCTTCTGCCTAACTGTTCTTTTATCATCCTCTAGTCCACACACAAATGAATGGAGAAGAGCAGCCCAGGAGGCACCTATCAGTGAAAGGTGAGTTATAAATAGATAAGGACACATAGATGCATAAATGTGCATAGAACTTTACACACACACAGGCACAGAAACAAATATATCCATCCATGCATCCATCCATACACACTTCTTTCAATACACGTACACAAACAAACCCATACACACAGTAGAAACATAAAACAAGGAGACAGATGGACATTTGTGGAATTTGCTCTCAGGAGCCTGCATAGCCATACGGAGTGTTTTATAACAGGGTTTCCAATTCTTCTCGTTGTAGCATTTGTAGATAACTTTGCATCTTTTTTTGGTGGAGTTATATTCAGAGGAACAAGTCATAGGAGAACTGCTTCTTCCTGTGTATTTGTCACCCTTAGTTCTTTTATATCAATTTTAAAAGAAATTCACCCAATAAAGGCTGTCATGCATTGGTCAGCTTCAGTGGTAGAGAATTTTAGTTAAATCTTGAGTCAGTGAGTCTTGGATAGGTCTAAAATGTATGCTACAATCATATAAAGTATGATGTGTAGGGAAAATGGCATGGCAGATTCCAAATAACCAAATACACACATGGCTTGTGTAAGGGTCAAGCTGTTTACAGGTTGAAAAGTAATTGAAAGTATTTAGAACTGGAAATGTTAAGTCTAGGAAGTTACATGTTGTCTTACTATGTACGTTTTAAACTCTTCGACCCTGCCCTCTGTGTGAATTGAAAGAGGATCTTCTGGTAGACTGGCCAATGTAACGTGATACAAAGGAATAAAATTATGCATATATATGCATATATGAACACACACATACATGCATTCATACACAGAAAGACAGATTCGGCTATTGACTGCCGTGAACATACATAGGAACTGGCAGTTCCCTTGAAGCTATGTCAAGAGTCCTCTCAGGATAAGTTTCTGTACAAAATATTCTTTTGTCTGTTGGATGGAGGTAGGAAAATGGGGAAGAACTCACAGAGGGAGGCTTGCTATGTTAGTGTTTGCCACCTTTTGTTTCTGTGGGAATGAGACTATGCTAGTGGTGTGGACCAAAAAAGCAAATCCTGCTTAGAGCCAGAAGGAGATAGCAGTGGGCAATGAACAGAGAAGCTAGCAGCAGAAAAAAGAACAGAGCTAATAGCCTTGAAAGTATTTCTCAGCCTCCAGAGCCCTGCTACTGTGAGGCTGACGCCCTGGGCCTATACCCATCATGACACTGGATGGAGCCCTTGCTTTAGGCCAGCAGCCAGTGGGCCCTGACTTTTGGGCAGGAAAGACAACTATATGGGTGAAAAGTGAGGAGGTGATTGGAAGTGATTGACAATGAGGAATTCAGATGTGATTATAAGAAGGGGACTTAGAAACTAAAGTAGAACTGGAATTAACTGTACTCGAAAAAGGGTATGACACATTGAGGTGATGATACATCACTTAATCTGGATGCATTGCTAAGTTCAGAACCTAAGATATTCACTGTTGACATGTAACACCTCATTTCTAATTTAAAAAATGCCATACCGGTGAATTTAGTGATATACATACATGTGAATATTTAAAGTGTAACCAGGGAATAACTCCTAGAGTAACTAGCTATTTGATGCAAAACATTTAGAATTACACATAGTATCTGACTCTGACCGTATTTGTCCCTTAGTACCCATCTGAATGAGCTGGCAGGAGTCATCATTGATAGTGCCACCGAAGACATGTGAGTTATAAAAGATGTACACACAAAAACACACACAAAACAATGACAGAGAAACAGATTGGGATTAATGGGACTTACACTGAAGAGTGTCCATGGCAGTACAGAGTGTCTTTGACACAGTTTCTTTATCTTCTCACTGACACACGTATAGGTAAATGTCCACATTTTTATAGTTGTTTTGAAAAAAAGAGAAACAGAGTAAACATCTGTTACCGTCTTGTCACCCTGAGTAGCAGGTAAATGTCTTGGGAACTCAGATTTTCTGTGTATGAGACATACTAGAGTGGGCCAAGAGAAGAGACATTCCTGTTTGCAGGAAGAAGAAGTTAGGAATAGTGAGGGTACTGTGAAGCCCTCAGCAGAAAGGAGCAGAGCTAAGAGCCTTGGAGGTGTTTTTAACCCTCCGGAACTCCACCACCATGGAGGCTGGTGCTGCAAACCTCAAATCACTGTCATACTGGATTGTGCCCCTGTGTCAGACTTCTAGTAACCTGACCCTTTTTGAGGGGCAAGAGGGACCACCATGGTGGGTGACTGTAAGGAGCTAATGGAGGGTCTTTGAAGCAGGACATTCAATGGAATAAGAGGGCTGACTGCCTACAGACTGGAGTTGAGTTTGAAATAACTGCCACCACAAAGGGTGTCACACGTTGGGACTGAGGTCTAATAAAGAGGTTTAGTTAAATCGGGAAGCATTACTACTTTCCCCAGCTTAAAATGTTGGCAGCCATCATAGAAATCCTCATTTCTAATTAAAAAATGACATTTCAGATCCAAATAGTGCCATACATGTGAATAGTTAGAAATCGACTGGTTTATGTGTAGAGTAATGAAAGCTAATTATTCCAGAAAAGTAAATTTAGAGTTGTGTCTCCTGTTTGACTGTATCCTTTTATCATCCCTAGTTCACACACAAATGAATTGGCAGGAGCAAGTCAGGAGGCACCTATCAATGAAAGGTGAGTTATATTTAGAAGAATAAAGACACGCATATGCATAAGTGTGCATAGAACTGTACACACGCACAGGCACATAAATATATCCATCTGTCCATCCATCCATGCATCCATCCATACACACTTCTGTCAACACACATCTACAAACAATCCCATGCACGCAATGGAAACGTAGAACAAGGAGACAGATGGGCATTTGTGGAATTTACTCTCAGGAGACTGCGTGGCCATAAAGAGTGTTTTTAAAGAAACAGGGTTTCATTGCTTCACATTGCAGCATTTGTGGGTAACTTTGCATCCATCTTTGATGGAGTTGTATAAAGAGGAGCAGGTCATAGGAGAGTTGCTTCTTCCTGTTAGTTTATTTGTTACCCTTAGTTGGTAGTAAGCAGTTTCTTCAGGGACTCAGATTTCCTGAGTTCGAGGGCCTAACAGAGTAGCCCTACCCCGGGAGAGAATCCTATTTGCAACATGGGGATAGCGGCTGACAAGGAGCAGAGAAACCCTTGGCAGAGAAGAACAGAGCTAATGGAACGTGGCCTTGTCCCTCACCCTCCAGAGCTCTGTCCACATGTGAGGTTGGAGCCCAGAGCCAACCCCAAGCCCACCACCTCATTGGATGCAGCCTTTCCTTAAGCCCACAGCTACTTGCCTGTGTCTCATGGACAGGAAAGACTAGCATGATGGGCAAAAGGAAGGAGGTGATGGAGGCATCCGGGAAGTGGGTCCTCAGATGGGATTAGTGGGCTGACTGCCTGCACAGTGCAGTTGAATTTAAAAGAAATTCACCCTCAAAGGGCTTTCAAGCATTGGTCAGCTTCAGTGGTAGAGAATTCAGTTAAATCTTGAGTCACTGAGTCTCGGATAAGTGTAAAATGTGTGCTACAATTATGTGAAGTATGGTGTATAGGGAAAATGGCATGGAGGATTCCAAATAACCAGATACACACCTGAATTCTGGAAG
The DNA here is from genome assembly GCA_963573385.1 of Cacajao melanocephalus. Lineage (NCBI taxonomy): Eukaryota > Metazoa > Chordata > Mammalia > Primates > Pitheciidae > Cacajao > Cacajao melanocephalus. Next base: position 1,429 of record CAUYLG010068715.1, on the reverse strand, counting down.
GATCAAGCAGTTCACAGGTTGAAAAGTCATTGGAGCTATTTTTAACTGAAAACGTTAAGGCTGGGACGTTACATGTTGTCTTACTATGTATGTTTTAAGTTCTTTGGCACTGCCCTGTGTGTGAATTGAAAGGGTATCTTCTGGTTGACTGGACAATGCAACATATGAACTAAAGGAATACAACTATACGTGTATACATGCATATATGAACACACACATACATGCATTCATACATACAATATGCAGAGAGATTGAGATTCGGGCTATTGACTGTCACAAGCATCCGTGGGAACAAGGAGTTCCCTTGAAACTATTTTAAGAGTCTCCTCAGGATGAGCTTTGTGAAGAATATTCTTTTGTGTTTTGGAATAAGGTAGGAAAGTGTGGAAGAACTCATAGAGGGAGGCTTTAGTGTTTACCACCTTTCTTTTGTGTGGGAATGAGACTGTACTAGTAGTGTGAATCAAGAGAGAAGTGAATCCTGCTTGGAACCAGAAGGCGATAGCAGTGGACAAAGGGCACACAGAACCCCCAGCAAAAAAAAACAAAAAACCCCACAAATTACAGATAATAGCCCTGGAAGTATTCCCCCAGCCTCCAGAACTCTGGCAGTATGTGAGGCTGACTGCTTGAGCCCATACCCGTCATCACATGGGATGGAGCCCTTGCATGAGGCCTGCATCTACTTGACCCTAACTCTTCGGCAGGAAAGACCACTAGGATTCGTGAAATATGAGGAGGTGGTTGGAGGTGATTGAGAATGAGGAATTCAGATGGGATTATAGGAAGGAGGACTTACAAATGAAAGTTGAACTGTAATTAAATGTCCTTGATAAAGTCTGTTACAAATTTGGTGAAGTTACAGTCACTTAATCTGGATGTGCTGCTGTGTTCACAGCCTAAGATATTCATTCACTCTTGGCATATAAAACCTCACACCTAAAGTAAAAAATTCCCATGCCAGGTCAATTTAGTGATTTACATATGAACTTTTATTTTATTTTAGTTTTACTCCAAAGTGCTCTATTTTTTAACATTTCTTTGTTATTTTTATTATTATACTTTAAGTTCTAGGGTACCTGTGCAAAATGTGCAGATTTGTTACATAGGTGTATGCATGCCACAGTGGTTTGCTGCATCCATCACTCCATGATCTACCTTAGGTATTTCTCCTAATGCTATCCCTACCCAATCTCCCCACCCCCTGCTAACCCCTCCCCTAATGTCCCCACCCCCACTGACATGCCCTGGTGTGTGATGTTCCCCTCCTTGTGTCCATGTGTTCTCATTGTCCAACACCCACTCATGAGTGAGAACATGCAGTGTTTGGTTTTCTGTTCTTGTGTCCGTTTGCTGAGAATGATGGTTTCCAGCTTCATCCATGTCCCTGCAAAGGACATGAATTCATCCTTTTTTATGGCTGCATAGT